>LPNX010970555.1:28680-107466 GCA_001517045.1 Pseudotsuga menziesii
TTACAATGATGATGACGAGGATGAGGATGAGGATGATGACAGTGATGATGATGATGACGATGATGATGACCATGATAAAGCTGATGAGGATGAGGGTGATGATGATGATGATGATGATGAAAATGAGGATGATGATGATGGTGATGAGGATGAGGGTGATGATGATGATGATGATGATGACGACCATGATGATGATGATTAGGATGAGGGTGATGATGATGATGAGGAGGATGAGGGTGATGATGATGATGAGGTTGATGATGATGAGGAGGAGGATGAGGATGATGAAGGTGATGATGATGATGACGACGATGATGACCATGATGAAGCTGATGAGGATGAGGGTGATGATGATGAGGGGGAGGATGAGGATGAGGATGATGATGATGCTGATGAGGGTGAGGATGAGGGTGATGATGATGATGATGATGACGACGATGATGAACATGATGATTCTAATGAGGATGACGGTGATGAGGAGGAGGAGGAGGAGGATGAGGATGATGAGGGTGATGATGAGGACGAGGATGAGGGTGATGATGATGATGACGACGATGATGATGATGACCATGAGGATGCTGATGAGGATGATGGTGATGATGATGATGATGATGAGGATGATGATAATGATGATGATCATGACCATGATGATGATGATGACCATGATGATGCTAATGAGGATGAGGGTGATGATGATGATGATGATGATGATGATGAGGATGAGGGTGATGATGATGATGAGGATGAGGGTGAAGATGAAGCTGATGAGGATAAGGGTGATGATGATGATGATGAAGCTGATGAGGGTGATGGTGATGACGATGATGATGAACAATGATGATGATGATGAGGAGGAGGAGGAGGAGGAGGAGGATGACTATGATGATGATGATGAGGATGAGGATGAGGGTGATTATGATGATGATGAGGATGAGGGTGGTGATGATGATGAGGATGAGGATGAGGGTGATTATGATGATGATGAGGATGAGGGTGGTGATGATGATGAGGATGAGGGTGATGAACAATTATGCGTTAGGACAAAAACAAATTAGTTAAAACAAAACACATATGCGTTATATCGAATATGCGTTATGAATAAGTTATATCGCATATGCGTTATATCACATATGCATTATTTTAAAATTTAAATAATTGGCGAGATTAAGGTTTGGCATTAGGTTTGGAAGCAGCTTCAGAATACTGAACCTATTGGCTAGGACAAATCAACCAGGGCTATTGCTTGTCTTTTAGAACTCTATCAATATGCTCAATTTAGATGGCGTGTTTTGATATGACATACACAATATTTTTTTATGAAAATGTAGGATATTGTAGAGTACGAAATGAAGATTCTGAATATGTAATTTTTTCCTTCAAAACTATGTTTTATTTATTTATAATTATTTTTCTAAATGACACACGTCGGTTTTCGAAAATACATACATCGATTGTTTGTTATATAACTTTTGATTTCCATCACCATTTCCCAAAAAACCTATATGGTGCACTAGACGAGATCAAGATCTACGATATTATATTTAGAAATAAAGGATTTCATTAATTTGTGCCCCTAAAGTGTTGCACCCACACATAAGGTTTTAATTTCAAGCTTTTCTGACTTCAATAATTACTAATAAAAAAAATAATTCATGAAAAAATATGAATAAATAGTGTTGCACTAGGCCCATATGACCTTTATATGCCTGTAATATTTTATCCCAAATAGACATCATTTACCTCATATATTGCTGCACCCGCACAAACATATATCTTAAGATGTGCTGAAAATTTGAAAACCCACTTTCACGGAAACTAATTTTATAATCATTTACACACATTTTTCTTTGCATAAATGCTATATATTATGAAAGATGATTCAATTACCTATCTTTTTTCTTTTTACTTCATCTTCAAATAAGTTAGAGAAGTACCCCTAATTGTCACCTAAAGTCAAAGTTTCCCATTTATTCCAGTATTATGTGGCATCTAAAGTGTCTTTAAAAGAGTCCATGATTGTGCATCAGCCCTTATCTTGACAAGGATTATCCCAACGATTGAATGCATGGCTACAATGTTACACCCAACTATAATCCAATTATGTTCATTAACCTTTCAAAATAGTTTCCACCCTCGACCTAGGAAACGAATCCACTATGGTGAATATGAAAAAAAACCCTTACATACTTTCTCAACACAACCGGGAGGTTACAAGTCTATTGTTTGGGCTTCTCTTGCAATCACTTAACTGCAACAATAGGATTCTTGACAAGTGTGATTTTGATAACAAAAATGAATAATATTTATCAACAAAATCATATTATTCCAATCTTAAAATGGGAAGGATTAACTTCAAGATAAAGAGACTTAGCTCTCAATATATTAAAGATAATGAAAATTTTGTCCTCTAAGCTTTCCTTAAATCTAGGTTATCAAGTCTCAACTTCTAAAACAAAAGGAATTAGATAGATACTTAGCTCCAATTCGATGGAGAACGCTCTTGAAAACTAAGAAATGTAAGTCTACTTCACAATTCAATTAATTAAAGTTGCATTTATGTTATACTATGAAATTGCACTTCTCCGTCCAAGTACTAATACCAAATACGTCGGTACACAAAAGGACAATATGGATTGAAGTTTACCAAACAATATAGATAAAGAGAATCCTTAATACACACTTATCCTTCAATCTTGCCCATATTTATAAATAATTTTGTCTTGTATTTGCTACTTTGCTTCTGACAAGTAGTGGGTCTCTCACGGGTATGTTCATATGCAATATGTGGGTCAACTATGTAATGTTGCATTCTTGAGTTTCCTTCATAAGAGTCATGGATCATTCATGAGATTCCTATATATGCACATGTGAATACCTTTAGACAAAATTAAAAAAAAATAAATCATGATTAGTTATGGGAATTTTGGCTTGAAATCATAACTTCCCCAACTCCCCTAACCATCCTAGACCTCATAAATCCTCCTCATCATGAAGTATAAATAGAGGGGAGGGATAGGGGTTAAATAAACAAGTTGAAGAGAAAGGTTATGTTGGAGGAATCCATTGCAAAGAGAATCAAGAAAACTCAGTATCTTGGTTATCATAGAGGCTTGTCTCGGACAGGGTTGTAATGTTCCTTGCAACTTCTGAATAAAGAGTGAATTTCTTCCATATTGTCTTTGTACATGTTCTTATTGTTATGAATCATGAAATGTATTGCATTTATNGTCTCGGACAGGGGTGTAATGTTCCTTGCAACTTCTGAATAAAGAGTGAATTTCTTCCATATTGTCTTTGTACATGTTCTTATTGTTATGAATCATGAAATGTATTGCATTTATTATTATATGCAATTATAATATTTCCATCTTTCTTTATATAACAATCAAGATTTCTATGGAGAAACATCAATCTCTTTTGCAGGTATAGAAGGTCATGAGCTTGAAAAGCATTGGAGAAATAAGGATAAAGCTTGTATCAACCGCCGGTAATTATGTACACATCCATTTCCTCCTATTTCTCTTATTTATGTTTATATAGTCCTGTATGTCTGCAATCCAAAACCTAGTATGTTGGTGACCCTAGGACCCTCACAATAGAACTAGTGACTCCACTAGGGAGTCTAGTTTGTGTTGGGGCCTTTCCAATTAGGTTTTCAGTCATTTTTTTTCTCTTTTGTTTGTTTGGCGATTTTCTTGTATATGGGTTTCATCGAGTATGGTTATGTGCTTAGGATATTCTGTCCTTCGATTTTTCTTTTAAAAAATTTAAGGGTCATTCGTGGGTTGTTGTGTTAACAGTCATGAGTCTTGAGTTGTAATTGCTGGTTGGATTCATAACAATCATGATTCATTCCTAGGTTGTCCACTGGACAATCACGGTTTCCTATAAGAGGTCTTCAAACGTTAGGGTTGTTCCCTATTCTGAGTGTTTTGGTTTTTAAATGCTCCTGTAGGGTTCTTTCTTGAGTTAGTATTGTTATGTTACCTTATGCATTTCACTGTAACTTGTTTTACAAGTTGGTATTAATTAGGTTAGGTTTGATTTTTTATGCAATTTTTCTTAGGTCTTGCCTCTTGGCTTGCTTGGTTGAAGTGTTTTCGTGAGTTCTTGAATTCTATCAGTTCTCTGGTATACTTTTCTGCATCTGATTGCTTTAATGATAGTCAGAACCTTTTGCTTTTATAGAAATTTTTATTTACTTGTCTTCCAAAGCTAGTAGTTAAGTAAAAGTAGCATTTTAGGTTAGCTTTGCATTGCTTGTCGAAGTTGTGATTATAAGGTCTGAACACTCTTTCTTGAATTTATACATTTTCATGTTGTCCATCATTCTTAGTTTGCATTATTTTGCATCAAATTTTGATTTTTGAAAAGAAAAATAAAACAAAGAATTCATTGTTGCATTGTAAGTCTCATATAGGCTCTCTGTACGCTTGTTTTTCAATTATTTTTCAAAAAGAAAAAAGTATAAAAAAAGTCTTGTGTTTTCCAAAGTTCTTCAGCATTTTAGAAAAAACATATGTTGAATAGCATTTGATTTTGAATTTTTTTTACATCATCTTTTCTTTCAGTTGAGTCAAAACACCATGAGCTATACTTCCGATACCTTTGAGTAATATCAACCTTAAAAAGAATGCTATAGATTAAAATTTGTTAGTAACACTTTTTTCTAGGGTCATAGATCAACTAGCTTAGGCTAGGTTCTTGGACTAGGATATCTTAAACTATCCAATATTATCTTAACTCAAACTTAGTGGCTTATCATTAAGTAAATCCAAGTTTACAAGAGATATACCAAAAATCTCCTCTAACCAGTAGTCAAGAATGAGGTCGTGCAAGGAATTAGTTGCAGAGATAACCCTCCAATACTTCATTCAAGCATAAAAAAGGATTGTTGTGCATACGTGGTTTCTTTCAGTACCAACTTTGGGCCCCGTGAGGTGCCGATGCTGTCATAATTTTTGGCATAGCTACCCTTCCCATGCACACTAGTCAGACATGTGACTGTTCCACCAGAAATCTTGTTGTAAGTTTGGTATCCTTAGTATCTAGACTCTAGGATTATTTCACGGGTGACGGTGGAAGGATATTTCCATTGCACCTAGGGTAGAATCGGGAGGAAACCTTAGATAACAATTTGGGAAAGCAGTTTGGTGATTAAAATGCTTGCACCCATAAACATTCACTAATACATTTGGTCGTATTTTTCCATGAAATATTTCCACATTTTCAACATTCATGGATTAATACTTCATTTTTTTAGCATGACGGAAAAACCATGGAAATATCGATGTTTTTAAGTTTAGAGTCCAACTTTCATCTCTATATCGACAATATATGGCTATCTTTGCACACCCGCCAAATTAATTCCAACTTTCAATGCACGGGGTCAACTCATGCATTTTTGACACATTTTCTATAGTTGGGACAAGGTTCTTGGTGATTGATTGAATGCAAATTGAGCCCAAATTTATTTATCAACCATATCCAAAACTAGAGAGACCAGTCATACTATGCTTCTTCAATGGGTGACTCAATCGAAAAAAGAAGGTCGACCAACCATTAGAGGATAATATGGAACCTGTGGGAAACGACATGCCTTCACTTTCCCTTGAAGAAGATGTTGCTATCACAACTTTGGTTGGAATGCATGGAAATGAAAATGCAGATCAATGGTAGGAATTTGTGAACAATGATATGGATCATTCACCAACGAGTGATGAAGACCTAAATCATGCCAAATATTTTTTTGATGGTAGATTTGTTTTTTCTTTATTTGATAAAATGGTACATTTCAAAGAACAATCTACCTTATAGGAGGATTCCTTTAAATATAGCGACGAATTGTGCAGAACTAAGGATGTCCAAATTATTTATTTGGTACATTGTGTTACAGTTTTAGAGAAAAGAATTGTGGAAACTGAAAAAATAATTGGCCAAAAGGATCAACTTATTAAGGATCAATGTTATAAATTTACCGTAGTTCTAGCAGAATTGATTTCTGACCTTTACAGATTGAAAGACATGTATCAGGCTCAAAAGAAAAAAGATGAGGAAACTATAGGGAGACTTGAACATGAGCTGAAAACAGGCCTGAAGTTTTGAACATGCCACCACTGAAGACTATATTTGGTAAGGAAGCAGAAATTCAGCAAGAATTGAAGCAAAAAGAAACATTTATTGTAGGTTTGAAGGTTAAGTTTCAAAGGGCATTGAGATAAATGATCATTAAACGATAAAATGAGATTGCAGAATATGAAGCAAGATTGGAAAAATTGAATTAAACAATTAAAAACAAAAATGAGTTGCTACAAAAAAGAGAATTTAAAGGATTTTAGCAACTCTCAAGGATAAAAGTGTTGGAAGAGGAAAAAAATCAATAGTCAAGGGTAAACAAGTCTGCACACCAGAAGAATCAAGACTCAAGGGTAAATAGGTCTACACACCAAAAGAATCAACAATTAAGAGTAAATAGGTCTGCACACCAAAAAAATCAACAATAAAGGGTAAACAAGTATGCACACCAAAAGAATCAATGGTCAAGGGAAAACAAGTCTACACACCAAAATAATCAATAGTCAAGGGTAAAAAGGTTAGCACAACAAAAGAATCCAAAGTGGACAGTAAAGAGGCCATCACACACAAAAAAATTGGCAGTACAAAACTAAGTGATGTAACTATGGAG
This sequence comes from Pseudotsuga menziesii, assembly GCA_001517045.1. Taxonomy (NCBI): domain Eukaryota; kingdom Viridiplantae; phylum Streptophyta; class Pinopsida; order Pinales; family Pinaceae; genus Pseudotsuga; species Pseudotsuga menziesii. The sequence goes on from LPNX010970555.1 coordinate 35,366, forward strand.
AGCTTACTCCAGTTTCAGAAGTACTTGCAACAACGAGAGAAGACATTGAATGAAGCTGCTTCAACAATTAATGTTGCAGAGTTTACATTTGGCTCATTGGATCCAACATTGAATAAGAATATAGAGAAGAAGGAGGCCAAAATTAGAGACCTTCACCAAAAACTATTGGAGAAGGAAAAAGCACTACATTTGGGATGTGATAGTGATATACAAGATTTGAAATCCCAAATTAAATCTTTGTAGAATAAGCCTGTGGTAGAAGCAATTTTGTATACTCCATCTAATAGCGATGTGAGGGTGCAAGAGCTCGAGAAGGAGGTACAATAGGTCAAGAGAAAATTAAGTGTAGTTCAATATAACCTGAAGTGGACAAAAGATGATCTTAAAAGAAAGGAATATGAGCACTAAAATCAGAAAAATAATAATGTAGAGATGTTGAAGAAATGCCTAGAAGAAAAAGACAGATTGCATACAAAAGTGATAAATCTTGCAAACAAAGTGAAAGAGAAAGAAAAACAATTAAAAAATATGGCCGATGAAGCTTTTGTAGAAATGGAGGGTTCTGGAAAAGGAAAGAGAAGCTATAGCAGATTTTCTTATTCTAAAAAGGAGGAATTTCCAAAACCTCACAAGAAGCCTATATTTCTAAAATAATATGGTGTACATTTGATGTCTATGTACATACTAATATTGTTGTAATATAAATTGTCAGTATTTCTTGGCAATGCATATATTTTGATATAGTTAATGTGTTTCTAATGTGTAATACAAGTGTAATGTGTAATCCATATGTGCATTTTTCCTATATCTAAGAGAGTTTAATGTGAAACCCATACTGAGAAGTGTGTATGAAACTACAAATGATGAAATATATTCTACAAATGAATTGACATATGAAATATTCTTGAAATATATTCTACAAATGAATTGACATATGAAATATTCTCGAAATATATTCTACAAATGAATTGACATATGAAATATTCTCGAAATATATTCTACAAATGAATTGACATATGAAATATTCTCGAAATATATTCTACAAATGAATTGACAGATCATCATTTCATGCTATATTGAATAAATTGCACTATAACATAGACATACCAACCTTTTCTACAAACTCTTGTACTCATTTCTATAAATTGTAAGATCTACAGTAAAATATAAGTCATCCAAAACAACAATTGATATTAGTTTCCAATTTTTCATGGTCAAAACTAAAAGTGCACACCAATTCGAATTGAAGTACACTGTAGGTATGAAATTTGGAAGTTTGCATAGAAAAACCTAATTCAACCAGTATAGTTTTAATTTCAGACATAAATTAAACTTCTATTGTGAAATAAGAATGCATCCACATTTGAAATGAGAACAGAACAACTATAAATGTTGGTTTCTTGTTGAAGAACATCATAGTTTGGAAACCAATCTCATGGATATGCAAGTTTGTATAATATGTTTATTTTTTATTACAATATAAATCATCATCCTTCCTTGCAGAAATTAATAAATGAGAACATAACATATATACTACATTATGAGGAAAAAAACAGAGATAATGCAAAAATATAACCAGATCGATACTCAAAATTTTTTTAAAAGGGGCCCAAGAGCATTGTTTATTATATTATCCTTTCATTACGGAGCAGAGGGATAGTTTATAGTCGAGTCAATAACATCAAACAACACCTTCAATAATAATTGTCCCTACTACCTTCTAAATTCTATTTATAGGCCTCAAGGGTCAGATTGACCATGTTACAAGTGGATTTCATTTGAGTGAAATTGAAATGGCGATTCACTCACGAGCCAACCCATCCTTCACTGTACTTTATTGGATTCAAATGAAGATGCCAACCACTATGGAATAAGGAAAACATTACAGTGCAACACATGGGGTAAAACAGGGTTGAAGTTGACATGTTTCAACACCAGGGGTAGAAAGGGAATAGAAGAGGAAGTTGCCTTCCAGTTATTTGGATGGGAGATGCGAGTAGAGAAGAATTATAAAAGAGATGCATAGTGCATGAGAGGTATCTAAGGAGAAAAGGAAAATACCAATGAAAGAAGAAAATGGTAAGGAAGAGATAAATTCCACAGACAAATATGGCTCAGCGAAAAACAACATGCAATACCCATCTGGTGTGGAAAAATTAAAAGCTAGAATTGAATAAATCAAACCTGCTATGCCACCGAAAGGGAATGCTTGGGTTGTTGAAGAGGGACAAGGTGCTGAATCAGTGCAGGAAATACTTCATTGAGTGATGGGAAAGGAATGTCACACAAACATAAAAACAATAAGATGGAATGGAACTGCCAATGAAATCCATCGAACCCGAATGAGATTGCCTCCAATTCTTTCCAATTCTACCCATTTCACTCATAATATCAATGAACTCAAATTTGTGCACATCTGTGGCCATACTGGACAAAAATTAATGAACATAGAGAATCAATTGAATACTACATATCCTACTGATAATAGTTGCCCCTATTTATCAATATTACATAAGAAGCAACATGATTGGCAATTGACTGCAACTGCTAGGAAGGAATCCATGGGGTCAGGAAAAATCTAGATATGTGTACTATGTTGGCCCTTGGAATAATTGAAAGGTGGAAAAAAAAATTAATCACAATGAAATGCCGATTTCATGTCACGTCCCATCCCTCCGACCGGCGAAGAGGACGTGAGCATGGCATTAGCCAACCGAGCTAAGAGCCCCATGAATATGTGGATTCATAAAATTGTTGAAACAGAATGCTTAAACAAATGCTTTGAACCAGAACATGTACACATGAACGTTTATCATGCACAGATGCAATTGTTTATCATACATAGCAAAAGTTATCTATCAGACACAATGGAATCAACATACATTCAAACAAGCATTCATTCAACATGTTCATCACATTCATTAACAGAGATTGTGGTTGCAGAAGTAAAAATGGACAAGATCACTTATCTTGTGAAGAAGTCACTCCGTAACCAGCTACGTCGCTGCAACGTTCCACCCAACCATAGGCCAGCGTGCTCCTTAATCTCTCAGCAGTGCTTCCACCCTCAAGCTGGGCATGATTCTCCAAGGAATAAGGGAACAAGAAGGCTTACACATAGCCAAGGATACACAAAACACAGCCAAGCCAATACAGTTAGGTTTATCAGGACATCAAGGAGTTGGGAAAGGATAAATGCTAAGCTAGTGAGCTCAATACAGAGCCAAGAACACCTACACTAGAACTAGCCTGGCTTCTAAGACACCCACACACACCCAACACAAGGAATCAGTCCCTTCTCTACTACACAGTATTTCAGGCCCTGTATTCCCTTCTAGTGCTATTCAGTTGTTGTGGAGAAGAAATCCATCCCTATAGCTATTTCTGTGTGGTTTCCAGCCACTAGGTTTATCAAGAAAACCAAGCCCCCATCCCTGCTCCCAACACAGTCCGAAGACTAACCATTGCACGCATGAAACTACTCAGCAATTACAGCTTAACAGGGAAAAACGACTCCCAAGCGAATTATACAGTCTCAAACATATCAGTGAACATGGGGAAAACAATAGTCCCAAAACGTAAACAGTGAGCACAACTCACAACATGGGGAAACGACTCCAAATAGTCTGTGCATGAGGGAAACTTGCACCAGAACCCAAATGTAAATAAGACCACAACAATCACAACGTGAGGGAGACCATAGCCACACAACAAATCTTGAGGAGAACGACGGCAACCATGACTCACAAGAAGAACAACGGTTTCGATTTAAACACTAAAATGACGGGAAAATTACATGACCATACCAGTCTGTGAGACAGCCAAAAACGTGAATGACCCTTCACAGCAAATCGTGGATGAAAGAGCACGGCTCTTAGCTTGCTGCATCAGTCAGAAAACCAGGAAAATTCCTGTGCATGAGGATAATGAATAGACAACAGTCCCTACGTGAGGACGAACAGCTCATAGCTTGCGCATGGATGAACAGACAATCGTGAGGCATGAACAAACAATGGAGGTAACGCGTAGTGGGGAGAGTGCAGTCCGTTGGAGTGATGGCAATGGTTTTCTTTTTCCATGGTGAATCCAACCATGGGTGGAGTGTGCGTGTGGGAAAGGACTGACAGTCCTGCCAGCCCACTCCCAAAAATAATAACTACCTCAACCACCACCACCAATTCTTAATGGAGGTAGTTGGGTAGACAAGGAAATATGACACATGGAGTTTTACCCCATTGGCCAAGGTTTGACATTCCCCCACCCTTATCGTTGTGAAAAACATGCCCCTTCTCAATTTAGTTGCCGCGATCATAGCTAATCGGGTTCATTTTAATTAAAGATGCATATTTACATGATGACAAACATAATATGTATGTCGCATGCCCCGACATACCATCAGTGACAATTTAAATCCAAAACATAGCATAATCGATCAATGGTGGGGCCTTGGCCTTTAGCTTTGCACCATGATCATTTACAATATATACATCATATACATCTAGTGCAACGGGGGTCAAAACCGGGGTGTTACATTCCCCTCCCCCTTCAATATCACTGTCCTCAGTGCTTTACAAAATTGAACAAAACGCTACACTGGTATCGCCTCAGTGTTCCACAGAATTGAACAAAAATGGATGTGCCAATCGCATGGCATCCTCTAGCTCCCATGTAGCCTCTTCAGGTCCGTAGTGCTCCCATTGCACCTTTACCTGCCCTATGGCCTGGTTCCGGAGCATTGTGATCTTCCTGTCGAGGATGCGCATTAGATTGATTCGGAACTCTCCCTTGGGTTCCACCTGAATCACATCCCAATTTATCACATGGTTAGGATCATGTACATATCTCTTAAGCAACGAAACATGAAAAACATTATGAGCTCTAGTGCTAGCAGGCAATGCAAGTCTATATGCAACTAGTCCTATTATTTCAAGCACTTCAAATGGCCCACAATATCTTGGGGACAGCTTGGCACAACTTCCAAGCTTCAAGGAACTCTTCCTTTCCCTCACTCTGAGGTAAACATGATCCCCAACACTGAACTCCCTGTTCACCCTATGCTTATCTCCATAGCTTTTTTGTCTGTCATGTGCTGCTTTCAGATTCCTTCTGATCTTCACAACCTCTTGCTCCATTTCCTTGAGCAATTTTGGTCCAAGCACAATCCTGTTCATTAGATTATCCCAAGTCACTGGTGTTCTACACCTTCTTCCATACAAAGCTTCATACGGACTCATCCCCAAGGATGCCTGCTGTCCATTGTTATAAGCAAACTCTACCAAGTGTAAGTAATCTTCCCACTTGGTTGGTTTTTCCATTACGTACATGCGAAGCATGTATTCAAGCACCTGATTAACTCTCTCTGTCTGACCATATGTCTGAGGATGGTATGCAGTGCTAAAGTTTAGCTTTGTACCCAAATCTGCAAACAACCCCTTCCAAAAGTTGGAAGTGAACTTGACATCTCTGTCAGATACTATTGCCTTCGACAATCCATGCAATTTGAATATCTCCTTCATGAAGATATTTGCAATGTCATCAGTCTTATGAGTAGACTTCACTGATATAAAATGCACTGCCTTAGTCAACTTGTCTACTACAACCATGATGGAATCATGTTGTCTCCAAGTCATCAGCAATCCTGTAATAAAATACATGGAAATAAGTTCCCATTTCCATTCTGGAACTGGCAAAGGCTGCAACAAACCTGCGGGGTGTTGATGCTCAACCTTTACCTGTTGACATTTCATACACCTTGAAATGTACTCAGCCATATCCTTTTTCATACCTGGCCAAAAGTACTGCTTTCTAGCTGTAGCAATTGTCTTCTGATATCCTGGGTGACCAGAATATGGAGCTTGATGGATTTCATCCATCACAACTCTCCTCAAATCTGCTACATCTAAAATTTAAATTCTACCTTTATAAGAAAGAATTCCATCTTCTTCCAATTTATATCCCTCATACCTCTTCTCAAGACTTTGCTGCTGCAACTTGTCTTTTACCTGCTCATGCAATTCATCTCCAGAATAATGACTGATGATCTACTGCCTCAAATCTAATTGGAAGATACTAAGAGATGCCACATGCATTTCCTGCACCTTCCTGCTGAGTGCATCAACTACCTTGTTTTCTTTTCCTTTTATGTGCTTGATTTCGAAATCAAACTCACACAAAAACTCCATCCAGCTTGCTTGCCTAGAATTCAGAGTAGGCTGATCAAATAGATACTTCAGTCCACAGTGATATGTTCTGAGCTCAAATATTCTACCGATCAATTAATTCCTCCACATCTTGAGAGCATGTACTATGGCTGCAAGCTTTAGATCATGAGTGGCATAGTTCTTCTCATGCTCCTTCAGCTTTCTTGACTCATAAAATATCACGTGGTTGTCCTGCATAAGGACTCCTCCAAGCCCTTGTTCACATGCATCGGTACACACCACAAAGTCCTTCTCCGAATCTGCAACCTTCAATACTGGGGCACTGGTGAGAAGATTCTTCAATTGCTGGAAACCTTCTTCACACCTCGATGTCCATTCAAACTTCATCCCCTTCTTTTGCAAAGAGGTGATGGCATGTGCAACTTTGGAGAATCCCTCAATGAATCTCCTGTAGTATCCTGCAAGTCCCATAAAAGATCTTACATCTGTCACATTTCTTGGACTAGGCCAATTCATAATGGCTTCAATCTTTTCATGGTCCATAGATATACCCTCCTCTGAGATAATGTGACCCAAATATTGAATTCTATCTCTATAGAAGTCACACTTGCTCATTTTTGCATACAGTTGATGCTCCCTGAGCAATTTCAATGTCAATCTCAAATGCTCTTCATGCTCTTTCTCATTCTCAGAATAAACAAGAATGTCATCAAAGAAAACAAGAACAAACTTGTCCAAATATCTGTTGAAGACACTATTCATAAGGCACATAAATGTAGCCGGTGCATTGGTGAGACCAAATGGTACCACTACAAACTCATAATGCCCATACCTTGTCCTAACGGTTGTCTTATGAATGTATTCATCCTTGATTCTCACCTGATGGTAACCAGACCTCAAGTCAATCTTGGAAAATACCTTTGCTCCCCTCATTTGATCAAAGAGGTCATCAATCCTGGGCAAAGGATATTTATTCTTTGTAGTAACCTTGTTCAACTGTCTGTAGTCAATACATAACCTGAGTGTCCCATCTTTCTTCTTTACAAACAGAACCGGTGCTCCCCAAGGAGACACACTCGGTTGGATACACTTCTTTTCCAACAACTCTTGTAGTTGCATCTTCAACTCTAGCATCTCCGGTGTACTCATCCTGTAGGGTGCCTTGGACACTGGTGCTGCTCCTGGCACAAGTTCAATAGTGAAATCAATGTCCCTCTTTGGAGGAAGCCCTGGAATCTCATTAGGAAACACATCCCTGAATTCCTGTAACACTTGATAGTCCTCCAACCTTGGAGTTTCATCTCCTGATGTCTCAAAATATGAGCTGCATACAACTAGAAACCCTTCCTATAGAACTTCTTTAACTGCATTGCTGAAACTTGCCTTACTGAAATCACCTTTGGAATGCCTTTCACAACTACTAGGTTCCCTTCTTCATTCATGCATTCGAAAGTCTTATTGTAACAGTCAAGCTTCACTCTGTGAGCTTCCAACGAATCCATTCCAATGAGGACATCACAGGAACCAAGCGGTAGAACATTCAAATCTACACAAGTGGCCAATCCATTCATGACCAATGGACATTTCTCTACCACTTCACTGACCTTTCTCTTAGTTCCAGTGGCTAGCTGGACTAACCGAGACTTCCTATGCTTTAATTTCTTAAAAGAACCAACCTCCGCTACTCTAGGAGTAATGTAACTATGCGTAGAACCAGGGTCAATCAAAATAGAAACATATTGTTCAACAATCTTACCTACTACTTCAACCACATTTGACTGGTGATATTCCTGGCGGTCCTCCAGTGCTGCATAAATCCTAGGGACTGCCCTTGCTACTTGACCCACTGTTTCTGCTTCTTGAATGTTATAAGCTGATCTTGCACTCTCATTCTCGAGTGGACAATTTCTGCGCATGTGGGGTCCTCTACATTTCCAACATTGAAGTGGTCCTCTGTTCTGTTGTGGATCCTTAGGTTTTTCTCCTGTCACTCCAACTGGTTTACTTGCAGCTTGGGATGGCTACTTCTGCTGATTCCTGAAGTTAGAAGGTTTGAAACCTTTCTTCCTCTGGTCAAACTTCTAATTCTTCTTGTCCTTCCATGCCTTATGGTAATATGGTTTACCTTTGCTTTGCTCATAGCAATACGTAGCCTTCCTTATTGCTTCTTCAAGAGTTCTAGGTTCATAAAACTCAATCCTATCTTTGTATGACTGAGGTAATCCACTCAGAAAATGATGGACCTTCACCTTTTCATATCTGATGTACCGAACATACCTCAACAACTCCAAAAAATTATTCGCATACTATTCCATGGTTTGCTGCTCCAATCTGAGCTCATGGAACTCCTTAATCTTGTCATCATAATACCTGTCAGAGAGGTATTTCTGCTTGAAATACTTCTTGAACTATTTCCACTTAAGTCTCCTTTCACTGATCCTCTTTACTTTCTTGAAGTGTTCCCACCAAATGGATGCCCTTCCATTCAGATTGAATATGGAAACTCTTGCCTTCATGTTCCCTGAAAAATCATGCACTTGAAAGTACTTCTTTATACCAAGAAGCAAGGCTTCAGCCTCTTGTCCAGTATTTACCTCACCATCAAATGTAAAACCTTTCTTAAATTCATCCCAAGAGAGATCCCTATGGTGTCTCTTTCTTTTTCTTTTATGAGAAGAAGAGCTTGAATCCCCGTTGGATTCTTCAAAATTGGATGATCCACTAGAAGTCCTTCTCCTTCTCCTAGTACCGCTCTTATTGCCTTTTGGTCTTGCTGTACCTCATCCAGATTCTATCTTTCTTTCCAATTCTATCAAACTCTGCAACATAGCAGCATTCAACTGATGCTGCTCTTCCTGGGATTTGATCAAGCTTCTCATGGTGGCTGCAACATCTGATGGTGTCTCTTGGAATCTCCTTCCATTAGACTCAATGTCATCATTTCTATTACGGAAATTTTCTCCCATGGAATCTTCTGCTCGCTCGTAAGAATCCCGAGCATCATATCCATCATGGGTTCTCATAACTGAACCACCACTTACTTATCAAACTGCACTACCTGGAATGCTGCTCTTGAAGGTGACTATGATTCTGCAAACGTGTTAGTAACACAATTGTTAGATGCATAACATTGATTTAAATCATAATCACTTTCCTTCTCTTGGAAAAATCATAAAATAACAATTTTGCCCAAACACAAAGTTTTCTTCATTAAAGAATTTTATTCCTCAAGAACGTTTATCTCAGGGGGATGACGGGGGTCAAGGGGGCTTGCCCCCTTGTGGCTTCGCCACTGCAGGGCGGGTCGAGGGAAACGCCCTCAATTTTTTTTTTTAAATCATTGGTTTTCGCGCAATCTGGCGCATAAGATCACTGCCTCTTTTCTCCTTTTCAGCCCATGAAAATCCACTGAAAAACAACTGAAAATCCCAATGAATAACAGTCAAAATCTGCTAGAAAAATCCCATGGAAAACTCAAATTTTCCCTATGCAAAATCGGGTCTCATTTCATCTATCAATCTGACGTTTCGGCAGTCGAAACAACTAGCTTCTTCCGTTGTATCTATGGTCGAAACAACTAGCTTCTTCCACTGTATCGTCAATCGGATCCACTAAGAACTATCGTGTTGGCAATCGGATCTTCTAACCCTTTGAAAGAATAGTCCTTTAGACAGCTGCAACGGCAGATGTTCAATCCACTAACTTCATCTGACATCCTTATACTCAAACAAAATTTTCAATTTTCCTTTTCATCGGCGACCGGATCCACTATCCTTTAGAAGGATAGTCCATTAGACAGCCGCAACGACAGATGTTCAATCCACTAACCATCGTCGATGGCTAACGACTTCCAGGACTTAGAAAAATTTCTGAAATTTTCCCTTTTTGCCTTCTGCTTCGCCACTTGATCTTCTTTTCGACGACGAAATAGTTCCATCCGCAGCCGCAATGGTAGAACACAATCTTCGATCTCCTCCCGATCGGCGAAAAACTCTACTATGCATAACCCAATCGGCGTCGGTAGTCTCTTCTTGTCGGAAGGCTAGTGTTCTAAACTTCCGCAACGACGGCACACGGAACCACTATCTTCTTCTGGCGGCAGTCTTTCCTCATGGGTAGGCTAGTGCTTTTGGCTTCTGAAATGGCGGCACACAAAACACTATCTTCTTCCGGTAGTCAATGACTTCGGACTTAGAAAAAAAAATTAAACTTCCCTTTTTTTTACGGCGTCGGCGGTCGGAGGCCTTATTCGTCGAACGCGTAGCTGTTTAGCCATCCGCAACGGTGGACGCTCGATCAACTATTTTCCTCCGATGGACGTCGAATCACTTAGAAAAATTTCTGCAATTTTCTTCCAAATGTCCTCCGTCGGGTATGCTTCCTCCTATCTCTTTCGCTACATCGGAAGTCTTTCCCATTAACTCTTTCGATGATCCGACAGTTCAACACTTAGACAAAAATTTGAATTTCCAGTCATTCACTGATTTTTGCTGGCCGGAAAGAAATACTGCTTCTGTCACTACATCCTTCATGGTCCATTCAGGCCCATGCTGCAACATGAAGCTCTGATAACATGCTGTCACGTCCCCATCCCTTCGACCGACGAAGAGGACGCGACCATGGCATTAGCCAACCGAGCTAAGAGCCCCATGAATATGTGGATTCATAAAATTTCTGAAACATAATGCTTAAACAAATGCTTTGAACCAGAACATGCACACATGAACATTTATCATGCACAGATGCAATTGTTTATCATACACAGCTACAATTATCTATCAGACACAACGGAATCAACATAAATTCAAACAAGCATTCATTCAACATGTTCATCACATTCATTAACAGAGAATGTGGTTGCAGAAGTAAAAATGGACAAGATCACTTATCTTGTGAAGAACTCACTCTGCAACTAGCTACATCACTGCAACGTTCCACCCAACCATAGGCCAGCATGCTCCTTAATCTCTCAGCAGCGCTGCCACCCCTGAGATGGGCATGATTCTCCAAGGAATAAGGGAACAAGAAGGCTTACACATAGCCAAGGATACACAAAACATAGCTAAGCCAACACAGTTGGGTTTATGAGGCCATCAAGGAGTTGGGAAAGGCTAAATGCTAAGCTGGTGAGCTCAATACAGAGTCAACAACACCTACACTAGAACTAGCCTAGCTTCTAAGACACCCACACACACCCAACACAAGGAATCAGTCCCTTCTCCGCTACACAGTCCCTCAGGCCCTGCATTCCCTTCCAGTGCTATTCAGGGGTTGTGGAGAAGAAATCCAGCCCTCTAGCTTTGTCTGTGTGGTTTCCAGCCACTAGGTTTATCAAGCAAACCAAGCCCCCATCCCTGCTCCCAACACAGTTCGAATACTAACCATTGCATGCATGCAACTACTCAACAATTACAACTTAACAGGGAAAAATGACTCCCAAGTGAATTATACAGTCTCAAACATATCAGTGAATGTGGGGAAAACAACAGTCCCAAAACGTAAACAGTGAGCACAGCTCACAACATGGGGAAACCACTCCAAACAGTCTGTACGTGAGGGAAACTTGCACCAGACCCCAAATGTAAAGAAGACCACAAAAATCACAATGTGAGGGAGACCACAGCCACACAACAAATCTTGAGGAGAATGGAGGAAACCATGACTCACGGGAAGAACAACGGTTCCAATTTCAACACTAAAATGACGGGAAAATTACACGACCATACCAGTCTGTGAGATAGCCGAAAACGTGAATGGCCCTTCATAGCAAATCATGGATGAAAGAGCACGGCTCTTAGCTCGCTGCATCAGTCGAAAAAATAGGAAAATTCCTGTGCATGAGGATAATGAATAGACAACGGTCCCTACGTGAGGATGAACAGCTCCCAACTTGCGCGTGGATGAACAGACAATCGTGAGACACGAAAAAACAATGGAGGTAACACGTAGTGGGGAGAGTGTAGTCCACTGGAGTGATGGAAATGGTTTTCTTTTGCCATGGTGAAGCCAGCCACGGGTGGAGTGTGCATGTGGGCAAGGACTGATAGTCTTGCCACCCCACTCCCAAAAACAATAACTGCCTCAACCACCACCAGCAATTCTTAATGGAGGTGGTTGGGTAGATAAGGAAAGATGACACATGGCTTTTTACCCCATTGGCCAAGGTTTGACATTCCCCCACCCTTATCCTTGTGAAAATCATGTCCCTTCTCAATTTAGTTGCCGTGATTGTAGCTGGTCGGGTTCATTTTAATTAAAGATGAATATTTACATGATGACAAATGTAATATGTATGCCACATGCCCCGACATACCATCGGTGACAATTTAAATCCAAAACATAGCATAACCGATCAATGGTGGGGCCTTGACTTTTAGCTTCGCACCATGATCATTTACAATATATACATCATATACATCTAGTGCAACGGGGTCAAAACCGGGGTGTTACAGTTCACGTCTGGGTGATGCAATCATTCTCAATTCCGTCAGAATCCGACTCGATTCAGGTTCATCGAATCATAGAATTTGATGGTTAGTTAAGTGATGTATTTGACACTTGGTTGAAAGTTCAGAATATGACAAGTAGGGAAAAGAGAAAACTACCATTTACAGGTTTATACGATTATATGGCATATTTTACACTCAATACATTCAGCACATGTATGATAGGTTGAGGTATGGGAAAATCAAATCAGACATGTGCATGGATTTTACCGAATCAAGTCATTTTTGGATTGCTTTACTCAAATGCATGCCCAACATGAAAAAGCCACGGTTTACGGAAATTAGACCTGCAAAAACATGCAAAAAATGTTGTTTAGGGAAATTGGACCAAGTCTAGAAGAAGATAAAAAATTGTCCAAGTATGGAATTATTGGTAAAAGTTTCCTAACTGGACTTAGGGAAATGCCCACCACAACTCATAGGATGATGATAAAAATATTATGAGAGTGTAGATTTCTAGATTCTTGTATGGTGCATCCAACCATATAATTATCCTAAACAAAAAGTCTTTTAGTATGAAGATATCAATCTGCAAAAAGTGCCTCTCAGCCATATTTTCACTTCTCCAAAAAAATGCCCTTTAAGGAGAGAGAAAGAAGCTCCAGAAGATGAAAGTGGTATTGATGGATTCACCTTGTTGGCCTCTACCCATTTGGAATCTCGCTTTTCGAGTTTGAAGGAAAAATGAAATGACCTTGGTGACCTAGGGTTTGAAGAGAACTGGTTAAGTGTTAGACAAAGAGTTTGAGAGACCACGTGGAAATGCTCGCAAGGGGGTGTTCCATTCAATGATAAAAATCATCAAATCATATGGTCTCGTTCATTGTTGAAATGGATATCCATCCATGCTCTTGGTTTTTCTTATGGTGACCAGATAAGGAAAATATCAACCTTGCAAAATAGAATAAAAATCTTATTTGCATACTAAAGACAAAAAAAATGCCCAAGTGTTGTAAAGGGGCTAAGTGATGCATGCATTAAGGTTTATGTCCACACTAAGGATGATGCATGCATGGCATGGAATGGAATATATGATTATGTGGTATGAAAGGTGAAATCATTGTTGCATTATGACATCGTTCTGGAGAAATACGACAAATTAGTGAAAATGAGGAAATTGGCTAAGTGCAAGAATATTGGTCCAAGTAGCCTTAAGAGGATGCCCTCCACAAATGGTAGGTTGAAGAAAATGACCACACCACATGGGAATATTGTAGGCTTTGTTTTTTCTACTTAACCATGGTCTCAGTTTTTCCAAAGAGACCCTGAAGAAAAATTTATGGACCTGCCAAAAATGTGGTTTAGGGAAATTAGACCAAGCCTAGGAGAAGATAAAAAATTGTCCAAGTATGGAATTATTGGGAAAATATGCCTAACTGAACTTAGGGAAATTCCCGCCACATCTCATAGAATGATGATAAAAATATTATGACAGTGTAGATCTCTAGAGACTTGTATGATGCATCCAACCATAGAATTAGTCCGACCAAAAAGTCTTTCAGGAAGAAGATATCAATCTTCCAAAAGTGTCTCTTAGCCATATTTGCATTGCTCCAAAAAAATGCCCGCCGAGGCGAGAGAAAGAAGCTACAGAAGATGAAAATGGGTTTTCTGGATTCACCTTGTTGAACTATACCCATTGGGAATCTAAATTTCCAAGTTTGAAGGAAAAATTAAATCACCTTGGTGACCTGGGGTTTCAAGAGAACTGGTTAAGTGTTAGACAAAGTGTTTGAGAGACCACTTGGAAATGCTCACAAGGGGGTGTTCCATTAATGATAAAAATCATCAGATGATATGGTCTTGTTCATTATTGAAATGGATATCTAGCCATGCTCTTGGTTTTTATTGTGGTGACCATATAAGGAAAATATCAACCTGGGAAAATAGAAGAAAAATCTGATTTTGCACACTAAAGACAAAAAATGGTCAAGTATTGTAAAGTGGCTAAGTGATGCCTGCATTAAGGTTGATGCCCACACTAAGGATGATGCAATGGAATGGCATATATGACTATGTGGCATGAAGTTGAAATCATTGTTGCATTTTGACATCGTTTTGGAGAAATACGACAAATTATTGAAAATCGGGAAATTGGCTAAGTGCAGGAATATTGGTCCAAGTAGCCTTAAGAGGATGCCCTCCACAAATGGCTTGTTGAAGAAAATGCCTACACCACATGGATATATTGTAGGCCATTGTTTTTTCTACTCAACCATGGTCTCAGTTTTTCCAAAGAGACCCCAAAGAAGAATTTATGGACCTGCCAAAACTGTTGTTTAGGGAAATTAGACCAAGCCTAGGAGAAGATAAGAAATTGTCCAAGTATGGAATTATTCGTAAAATATTCCTAAATGGCATTAGGGAAATGCCCGACACAGCTCATAGGATGATGATAAAAATATTATGAGAGTGTATATCTTTAGATAATTGTATGGTTCATCCAACCATATAATTAGTCTGAGCAAAAATTATTTCAGGAAGAAGATATCAATCTGCCAAAAGTGCCTCTCAGCCATATGTGCACTGCTTTAGAAAAATGCCCATCGAGGAGAGAGAAAGAAGCTACAGAAGATGAATTTTTTTTTCTGGCTTCACCTTGTTGAACTATACGCATTGGGAATCTCACTTGCCAAGTTTGAAGGAAACATGAAATCACCTTGGTGACCTAGGGTTTGAAGAGAATTGGTTAAGTGTTAGACAAAGTGTTTGAGAGACCACTTGGAAATGCTTGTAAGGGGGTGTTCCATTGATGATAAAAATCATCAGATGATATGGTCCTATTCATTATTGAAATGGATATCTATCCATGCTCTTGGTTTTTCTTATGGTGACCACATAAGGAAAATATCAACCTAGAAAAATAGAAGAAAAATCTTATCTTGCACACTAAAGACATAAAAAATGGCTAAGTGTTGTAAAGGGGCTAAGTGATGCCCGCATTAAGGTTGATGCATGCACTAAGGATGATTCCTACATGGAATGGCATGGAACAGATGACTATGCGACATGAAGTTGAAATCATTGTTGCATTATGACATTGTTCTGGAGAAATACAACAACTTAGTGAAAATCAGAAAATTGGCCAAGTGTGGGAATATTGGTCCAAGTAGCCTTAAGAGGATGTCGGCCACAAATGGTTTGTTGAAGAGAATTCCCGCACCACATGGGGATATTGTAGGTTTTTGTTTTGTCTACTCAACCATGATATCAGTTTGTCCAAAGAAACACTGAAGAATAATTTATGGACCTTCCAAAAATGTGGTTTAGGGAAATTAGACCAAGCCTAGGAGAAGATAAAAATTGTCCAAGTATGAATTATTGGTAAAATATGCCTAACAGGCCTTAGGGAAATTCCCACCACAGCTCATGGGTTGATGATACAAATATTATGAGAGTGTATATCTCTAGAAACTTGTAAGGTGCATCCAACCATATAATTAGCCTGACCAAAAAGTCTTTCAGGAAGAAGATATCAATCTGCCCAAAGTGCCTCTGCGGCCATATTTTCACTGCTCCAGAAAAATACCCGCTTAGGAGATAGAAATAAGCTACATAAGATTAAAGTGTTTTTTCTGGACTCACCTTGTTGAACTATACCCATTGGTAATATCACTTGCCAAATTTGAGGGAAAAATGAAATTACCTTGGTGACCTAGGGTTTGAAGAGAATTGCTCAAGTGTTAGACAAAAAGTTTGAGAGACCACTTTGAAATGACCTAAAGGGGTTGCTCCTTTGATGATAAAATTCATCAAATGATATGGTCCTGTTCATTGTTGAAATGGATATCTATCCATGCTCTTGGTTTTTCTTATGGTGACAAGATAAGGAAAATATCAACCTACGAAAATAGAAGAAAAATGTTATTTTGCATTCTAAAGACAAAGACAAAATGGCTAAGTGTTTTAAAGGGCATAAGTGATGCCCACACTAAGGATGATGCCCACATGGCATGGCATGGCATAGATGATGATGTTAAATGAAGTTGGAATCATTGTTGCATTATGACATCATTCTGGAGAAATATGACAAATTAGTTAAAATCAGGAAATTGGCTAAGTTTGGGAATATTGGTCCAAGTAGCCTGGAAAATGTGGTTTAGGGAAATTAAACCAAGCCTAGGAGAAGATAAAAAATTGTCTGAGTATGGAATTATTGGTAAAATCTGCATAACTCGCCTTAGGGAAATGCCCACCACAGCTCATACGATGATGATAAAAATATTCTGAGAGTGTGGATCTCTAGAGTATTGTATGGTGAATCCAACCATATCTAGAAGGCTATAATAAGATGTTTTTTGGACAGTTTGAAGACAGTATAAAAGCATATTCACAATAACCCACATGCTATGAAATGTATATTATCGTTTCAAAATTACAAATTTCATATATAATGAAAAAATTATTCGAAAAGAAAAACCAATTAAAACAGAATAATAATATACCAGACATAATTGAATGGAACAAATACATTATTCATATGCATTAAATAGTATAATTCACCATCTATATTACACCTAATAGTATAAATTTTTATTAATAAATGTAAATATTTCTAGCTTCAACCCCATGGTGTTATTTTCAACTTATGACAATTGTAAGGACTATGGCGTGCATTTTCCTAAGCCCAGTTTTGATACTTGCAATTTTAGTCATTCATGTTCAATTTGATTCTTATGCATTCCTAGCTTGCATTTTGATTCTTATGGCTTGAATTTTACACCAAGTGTCCATAACAGTAAAAAAAGGTCAAAATTGCACCTTTCATAGGTCGACTGTGAGTATACAAGGTTAGGTTATATAGAATTAACAAAAGGATAGACTTATAAATATATCTAGCCATCCAATTTCCAAAACCATTTACTATAAACATTTAATAGGAGGGTTTGGCTTGCATTTTTATTAATCTAGATGGATATTTCATAAATACAAGACAACCATGTAGTGTTTTTGCACAACAGGCACTTTCTAAACCAAAATTGAAAAAAAAAAATGTATAATAATGTGGAAAATAGTAAAGCATAAAATTTCCAACTAAAATCACTCAAAATACCCAATACTTAGGACTGGGTGGGCATTTTTGTGATCTAGGTAAAACTGGGTTGAAAACACAAAAGTTTTCATTTTGTCAATTTAACTTTGGACTAATGAAACATAATTTTAAAAAACGGAAAGAGGCTTTTGTCAAAAATATATCTATCTTCAACCTCATGGTATTAGTTTCAACTTATGACAATTGTACGGACTGTGGCATGCATTTCCCTAAGCCCATTTTTTAATATTTACACATTGTTTTTTACAAAACTTAGAATTTCAGTCATTTTTTTGAATTTTCCCAAGATATTTGGAATTTTAGTCATTCATGTTCAATTTAATTGCTAGATTGCATTTTTATGTTTATGGCTTGCATTTTACACCAGGTGTCCATAACAGTAAAAAAAGGTTAAAATTGCACCTTTTATAGGTCGACTGTCACAGGGACTTCACTTAGTGAACCTGTTACATAGCACGTGCGATCATGGGATATTAAAGAATACCCTTAATTTCGAGAGATATTGGCCCAAAATATTTTTGTTGAAACCCCCTCCCAATCTCAAAACCTCCTCCCCACCCCTTTTTATACCTCAATCCTTATAAACCACCCTACCTAGCCCCACCTTAAACCCCTCATCCCTTGAATACCTGCAATATATTGGTTTGATTTTTTATAATTTTAAAACCCACAATATGAACTAAAGTGATAGGATATTGGTCAACAAGTGAAGCCCCCGTGTCGACTGTGAGCATACGAGGTTAGGTTATATAAAATTAACATAAAGATAGTCTTCTCAATATATCTTTCCATCCAATTTCCAAAAACATTTACTATAAACATTTAATAGGAGGGTTTTGTTTGAGAGTACATCAAAACATGTAGAGGATAATATTACTCTATTATTAGATTACTCACTCTATTACTCTATTTTTTCCAGAATAGTTAGAATGCCAAATTTTTACTCTATTATTTAGTCTTACTTTCTTATTTTCATTAAGTATACTTAACATGCCAGAAAGTTAACTATATTGAAATTGAAAATGTAAGTTGTGTATAGTTGACTTGAAACACATTTGTAATTTTTATTATAGTTTGGAAAAGTTAGAACACATTTGTAATTTTTATTATAGTTTGCAGAAGTCAGAACACATTTGTAACTTTTATTATAGTTTGGAAATCTCTAAACACATTTGTAATTTTTATTTTAGTTTGGAAAAGTTAGCATGCTGGTATCCTGTGCGTGCATTCACGTGCATTCTGTGCATGCATCCCCTTCTTCCTTTCTGAGCATGCCATCATCTTGCAAAATGGTAACAATAGCCTCATCTTCCATTCCATCAACTGAAACATGGGGTTATGAAGTTATTGAGAGGTTCACTGTCAGAAAATTCAGAGAGAGCGCTGAGGCATGGAGTGACAGAACCAACTGGCCAGAAGGTATCCTAAATGTCCTGGTCAGAACAAGAGTGCATCATTTTCTTTTCGGTCAGGTCAATTTCAACAATGAAGAGATAGATAATGCCATTTCTAGTTATGATGATGAGTCCAAGGAATTGACTATTTTTGGGAGGAGGGTTTGTCTGGACCCTGATTTGTTGTCAGGTGTAGTGAAAATTCCACGTAGGGGGGGAGTAATGTTGACCACCAAGAAAACCCTCAAAGTATAAAAGGGTGAGATGGCAAAAGAAATATGTGGAAAAAGGGTTAAGGTTTCCTAGAATGGTTTAAAGATGGAATATGTTCCACCAGGACTGTACAAAATCTTAATTCAAATTGTACTTAGGACAATTATGAATTACCACAAGCAAGATATTCCAGGTGATTGTATGAAGTTGGTGATTCATTGGGTTGAATACCTGGCCATAGATGTCCCTTACCTATTGGCAAAAAAAATGCATTTTGCACTGCAGGAGAGCAAAATGAAGAGAATGAAGTTCAGTTACCCTGTCACACTACAAAAAATTATTGACTTATATCGACCCAGTACTGTAGAAGGAAGCATATGTAAAAATAGATACATTAAGAGGCCAAAACTGGACAAAATTAATTAGGAAGTTCCTCAACAATATCCAAAGGACAATGTACAAGTCCCTGAAGAGCCTTTTGAGTACTGTATGGAAGGTATGGGAAGTGACCCTGAAGAATTTGATGTTGTCTCAATTATGGCCGGATTACATGAAGGTAGAGAAATAAATGTGAATGAGATGCATGATGTTGAGTTTAATGAACAGGAGGAGCATAGTGATGATGATATTTATGCTCATGAAGAAATGCCACTTGTTATATATACAATTCCATAGTTGGGAGTTGAGAAAAATTCCTCCCCAAAATCTTTTTTTGATGGTAAACCTGTTTTTAATCTACTGTTCGATAAAATGTTGCATTTCAAAGAAGAATTTGAATTTCATAGAAAAAACTTTTCCTATAGTTATCTTACCGTAGTACAGAGCGTAGAACTCTGTAGGATTAAGTAGATGCAAATTTAGGACCTCTTAAAGGTAGGATCTATTTTTCAATGCTATTTTTCAAAAAGAAACAGTTGCCAAATTCCTTTTTTTGAAGCCTTGTTAAAATCTTCACTATTTACAGGTAATTGCAAGATTAGAAACAGAACACGTGGATACTATGGAATATTCTATTAAAAATTTGCAAATGCTAGACCTCTTTAAGGTAGGAGACATTTTTCAATGCTTTTTTCCAAAAAAAAAATTGCCAAATTCCATTTTTTGAAGCCTCCTAAAAACTTTCCTTGTTTACAGGAAATTGCAAAATTACAAGGATCCATTGTGAAGACTGCGGATAGTTTGAGAAGGATAATAGCAGGCAAGGGATCTGTTCTTTAGTCTTTGAATAAGGAACTAGAGAAAATTCAGAATGAATTTAGAAAGGAAAATGAGAAATGCAGAGAAGAATATATGGTTGTTTGGAAGAAAGATGAAGAAACCATAAAGAGTCTGGAAGATGAGATGAAACATCGATCGGAGGTTTTGGACATCCCCCCTCTAAGGATTGTTATCATCCATGAAGCAATACTTACCACTGAATTAAATAAATTAAACAGAATAATTGAAATAATGAAGGCTGACTTTCAAAACAACCTTGCTAAAGACTACAACAAACATCAACTTGAGATAAATGAATATAGAAAAAAAGAGGAAAACATGAACTTAACATAAATGCTAAGAAAGCTGAAGAGTTGAAAGGGAAAATAGTTGAACTTGAAAATATTACTGTAGAACTACAAACTCGAGGAGTTGAAAAGTTAAAAGAATCTGAAATTGGTAAGGGACATAGTAGGCATCTGATTTCTCGTGAAATTTATCATATGTTAACACACCAGTAGGCTTTAATAAGGTATGAGAGTTCCCTACAAAATAGAGGGAAGGAACTGGACATATGTTTTAATGCAATACAAGCTCATGCAGAAGTCAAAAAGGGGTTACAAAGCTATTGTGCCTTCTTCAGAATTCGAGAGAAGTCCTTGATGGATGCTAGTGAAGCAATGAATGCTAGACCTGATCTCTCTGCGTGGTCAACCATAAAAGAAACATTGACAAACAAGATATCCGAGAGGGATGATGAGATTAAAGAGCCCAGATTGAAAATAATGGAGGATAGAGAATCACAACATTTGGGATGTAAGTCTGAGACAGAAGATCTTAAATCCCAAATTGCCACTTTGTAAAAGAACAACATGCTTCAACGAGTAGCAATTGTGTATACTCTAGATAATACAGAATTTAGGGAAAAAGAGTTGGAGACAAAGACAGAGCAGCTCAGGAAAAAATTGACCCAAGTTTAGTCTGAGTTGAAACATGCAAATGATCATATTCAGCAAAAGGAAAAGGAACATGAAGAGAAAAATAAGAAGAATGTGGAATTGATGAAGAAGTACATCCAAGATAAAGATAGATTGAGAGAAAGTTTGCACAAATGTGCAAAAAAAGTGAAATAATTAGAACGAAAATCAGAACATGCACCTGTTGCAGCTTCTAAAGAACCAGAAGCTTCTAGACAAGCCAAGAGACTAGAATGTACAAATTTATCTTCTCTATAAAAGGAGGACTTGCAGCCTAGAACTATGGAATAAAATTATTTATATATGTTGTGTATGTAAATACATTTCAAGTTTTAATACATAGATTTATATATGTGTGTGTGTGTATTTCTCGGCAATGTATATGTTTTTGATGCATTTAATATGAATTGTAATTTTGAATTTAACTTTTCAATAAGTGTACATAACAGGCCAGAAAGTTAACAATATCAAAATTGAAAACTTAACTTGTGTATTGTATGCATATATATTTGAATTTGTATGAAATTGAAAGAGTGATAGTGATTAGTGGATATGAGATGTCAGTAGATTTGGTGACATAGGTATATCCTAGCTGTTTGCTTGGAACTGTTGATATTATAGGGATATTATGGGGATGATGGATTGAGAACTCTCAATTTCTTTATGAGAAATTTGATGCTATGTGTTGTTGTATTTAAGTAATTTTATTTATCTAATGAAACTGAAATTCCAATTCTGGAACAATGTCATACAATTCTACTCATGCAACCGAATTTCAGCGAATAACCCAAAGCTATAATGCCTATAGAATTGGCCTAAAAAAGACAGAAATTTACAAAATATAAGCAAAAATAGAAAACAACTGTAATTTTATTACTGAAAAAAAAACTAAATATTTAATATGTCTTCCATAATTTGTTACATTTCCAAAATTTAGTAACATAAATGTTAGCACAATAGAATAAATTTCCAGTACGGCAAGATCACTAGAAATGCTTATTGCAACATAAGTTTCTTTCACCATTTTGCATACAATGTTGCATTTCGATCATCTAGTAATTTTTTCTTTTCGGCATGTCTCACACTTCTTATAATGACATCAGGTTTTATAGGATTCCCAGCATCCATCTTTTGGATATCAACTACCGCCCCTTGAATTTCTTGTTTTTCACCACTCTTCCCTGTACCATTTACCAAGGATGGAACACCCTTTTTATTGTGATTCATATCCTCCATCATTGGCATATGAATAGAGCTGCTCCATACACTTCTTGTAATTCATTGATTTTCCATGCTTCATTTCTTGAGGATGAAACACCGATTTTACAATAATTTTCAGTTGCCATCATAGGTATTTCAACACCAGCTACACCATTCAATTCTCGTGTTTGATCAGTTTGCACTGCTACTTTCCTCTTGGATGAAACACTTATAGTTTTACTGTTATTTCTTCTTTGAACATTATTTTTGGCCTTGCACCTTTTGAAGTGATGTGATTCACGAAAATCTCTTGACCATATTTGCTTACTAGCCCTGATCTTGGAAGATGATTACTGAACAACGGGAATATATTAGTATTTACTAGTTAAAAACAGATTATGAGTCCTCACACCATAAAATGAAAGCATAATTAGAAACCATTTAAAATTAGGGAATACTTATTGTTGGTGGTGCAATCAATGATTTGTTAGATTGTCTTACCCATGACTGAATAATACAATCTTAAGACATGGTCAGTTAGGATGAAGACCAATATACAAGATCCCCATGTGCTACGGGCATTTACTTTAACCCATAATTTAGGGTAGGCATCTTTATGACGCTACTTAGCCATTTTTGAATCCAGTGGCGAAAGACTTTGTTTTGGAAGGCATGTATCTTTCTCCTTAAGAAAGATTAAAGAAAAATCAAATCATGAATAGGTATCCAAACCAACTAGCTATAGGACAGTACCATGGTGTGGGAAGTCTTCTCAAACCGTGAATTGTTCCGGGCATTCTAGTAAGGTTGCTGGGACCAATTTTGACTAAGGCTAATGGGACTAATTCTTCCTTAAATATATGTTGTAGTTTGGTGAGGCAAGTGACATGGTTGTATGCTACATAAAACACTCTAGAGACTCACATTCTCAATAATTTTTTCACATCATCCTATGAGGCATGGTGGGAATTTACAAGACCCCCATGTGCTGTGGGAATTTACTCTAACCCATAATTTAGGGCAAGCATCTTTCTAAGGCCACTTAGCCATTTTTGCATCCACTGGTGAAAAACCCTGTTTTGGCAAGCTTGTATCTTTCTCCTCAAGAAAGATTAAAGAAAACGCAAATCATGAATAGGTAGCCAAACCATCTATCTATAGGACAGTACCATGGTGCAATAATTCTTCTGAATCCATGAATTGTGGCGGGCATTCTCTTATGGCTGCTATGACCATTTTTTGCTAAGGCTATTGTGACCAATTCTTCCTTAAATATATGCTATAGTTTGGTGAGGAAAGTGACATGGTTGCATGCTCCATATAACACTCTAGAGACTCACATTATCAATACATTTTTCACATCATCCTATGAGGCACAACGAGCATTTCCTTAAGGCCACTTGGGCAGATTTAACATGTCCATACTTGGACAAATTTCTCAATTTAGTCTAATCTGCCTAAAACACCATTTTGGCAGGTCCATAACTTTTTCTTCATCCACTTCCAATACAATATGAGGACATATTCAGGTAGGCCGAAGACCAATATACAAGACCCCCATGTGTTGCGGGCATTTACTCTAACCCATCATTTAGGGTGAGCATCTTTCTAAGGTTACTTAGCCATTTTTGCATTCACTGGTGAAAAACCCTGTTTTGGCAGGCCAGTATCTTTCTCCTCAAGAAATATTAAAGCAAACTCAAATCATGAATAGGTATCCAAACCAACTAGATATAGGACGGTACCATGGTGCAAGAATTATTCTCAAACCATGAATTGTGGCAGGCATTCCCTTAAGGTTGCTGGGACCAATTCTGTTAAGCCTTCCTGGGACCAATTTTAACCACTTTTCTGAAAATTTTCCTCATGGAAGGGTGGATTTTGTATAGTTGGGTGGTCTCATTGTTTTTTGCATGGAAACCTTGGTAATTTCGGCATGGAAACTCAAGGTAAACTCTATTGTTTTAGTTTTTCTTCGAGAGTTTTTCACCTTGGATATTTTAGGGTTTGGTGTAACTTGGGCATTTGCAGGTATGGTTTTTCACGTCCCCATGCCTCTTACCGACGAAGAGGACGCGGCTTGTGGCTTAAACCACCTAGGCTGAGAGCACCATGAACATGTACATGAATAAAATTGCTAAAAAAAATGCTTAAACATACACACATGAACATTTATCATGCACAGATGCAATCATCTATCAGACACAGTGGAAACATCATACATTTAAGCAAGCATTCATTTAACATGTTCATCATTTTCATTAACAGAATTTACAGTTTACAGTTGCAGAAGTGAAATGGACAGATCACTTATCTTATGGAAACTTTGCTCCACAACCAGCTACGTCACTGCAACGTTCCACCCAACCATAGGCCAGCGTGCTCCTTAATCTCTCGGCAGTGCTGCCACCCCCGAGCTAGGCATGATTCTCTAAGGAATAAGGGAACTTGCTGGCTTACACATAGCCAAGGATATACAAAACACACAGCCAAGCCAACAAAGTTGGGTTTATCAGGCCATCAAGGAGTTGGGAAAGGCTAAATGCTAAGCTGGTGAGCTCATTGCAGAGCCAAGAACACCTACACCAGAACTAGCCTGACCTCTAAGACACCCAAACACACCCAACACAAGGAATCCGTCCCTTCTCTGCTACACAGTCCCTCAGGCCCTGCCTTCCCTTCCAGTGCTATTCAGGGGTGATGGAGAAGAAGGCCATCCCTCTAGCTCTGTTTGTGTGGTTTCCAGCACCAGGTTTATCAAGAAAACCAAGCCAACATCCCTGCTCCTTACACAGTTCGAATACCAACCATTGCACGTATGCAATCAATTAGCTATCACAGCTTAAAAAGGGAAAAGACTCCCCAACGAATTACACAGTCCCAAACACAACAGCAAACACAATTCCAACAGGGGGAAACACCACAGCTCCAAAACACATCAGCATACATATTACCAATAACGTGGGGAACAATGACCCATTTTACACAACCAATGCTGCTGGGAAAAACGTACGCAGACCACAATGGGGATGAATTTACAGTCTCACGAACGGTGCGTGAATCAACCACAATGCAAAACCCATGAATCAGCCCGTGAGTAAAGGATACGGCCGCAATATTCACAAATCCACAGAAGAAAACTACTGCGTGGGTAAATCTAGCAAAATCTTGTGCGTGAAGACAAAAAACAGGAAGGAATCCCTCTACGTGAGAATGAACAACAATGGAGAGGATGCGAAATTGCAGTGCGTGGGTGTTTTGCAACTCATGGAGCCAAGAAAAATGTCTACGTGAGGGATGAAAAGAAAAATCATGGGTAGAGTGTGCATGTGGGTGAGGACTGACAGTCTTGCCACCCCACTTCCAAGACCATAACTGCCTCAACCACCAGCAGCCATTCTTAATGAAAGTGGTTGGGATAAAACAAAGAGAGTTGACACATGGATTTTTACCCCATTGGCCAAGGTTTGACAAATTTCCCCACATCCTTATCCTTGTGAAAATCATGCCCCTTTTGATTTAGTTGCCACGATCGTAGCTGGTCGGGTTCATTTAATTAATTATAGATGCATATTTACATGATGACCAACATAATATATGCCGCATGCCCCGATGTACCATCGGTGACAAATTTAAATCCAAAACATAGCATAACCAACCAATGGTGGGGCCTTGGCCTTTAGCTCCGCACCATGATTATTACAATATATGCATCATGTACGTTTAATGCAACGGGGTCAAAACTGGGGTGTTACATTCCCCTCCCCCTTCAATAGCACTGTCCTCAATGCTTTACAAAATTTGAACAAATTCTACACTGGTATCGCCTCAGTGTTCCACAAAATTGAACAAAAATGGATGTGCCAATCGCATGGCATCCTTCAACTCCCATGTAGCCTCTTCAGGTCTGAAGTGCTCCCATTGCACCTTTACCTGACCTATGGGTCGGTTACGGAGCATTGTGACCTTCCTGTCGAGGATGCGCATTGGCTTGATTTGGAACTCTCCCTCAGGTTCCACCTGAATCACATCCCAATTTATCACATGGTTAGGATCATGTACATATCTCTTAAGCAAAGAAACATGAAAAACATTATGAGCTCTAGTGCTAGCAGGAAATGCAAGTCTATATGCAACTGGCCCTATTCTTTCAAGCACTTCAAACGTCCCACAATATCTTGGT
Source organism: Pseudotsuga menziesii (assembly GCA_001517045.1). NCBI lineage: Eukaryota > Viridiplantae > Streptophyta > Pinopsida > Pinales > Pinaceae > Pseudotsuga > Pseudotsuga menziesii. Next base: position 62,250 of record LPNX010970555.1, read on the forward strand.
GACAACTTGGCGCAACTTCCAAGATTCAGGGAACTCTTCCTTGCCCTCACTCTGAGGTAAACATGATCCCCAACACTGAACTCCCTATTCACCCTATGCTTATCTGCATAGCTTTTCTGTCTGTCCTATGCTGCTTTCAGCTTCTGCCTGATCTTTACGACCTCTTGCTCCATTTCCTTGAGCAATTCTGGCCCAAGCACAATCCTGTTCACTGGATTATCCCTAGTCACTGGTGTCCTACACCTTCTTCCATACAAAGCTTCATACGGACTCATCCCCAAGGATGCCTAATGTCCATTATTATAAGCAAACTCTACCAAGTGCAAGTAATCTTCCCACTTGGTTGGTTTGTCCATTACATACATGCGAAGCATGTCTTCAAGCACTTGATTAACACTTTCTGTCTGCCCATCTGTTTGAGGATGGTATGCAGTGCTGAAGTTTAGCTTTGTACCCAAATCTACAAACAATCCCTTCCAAAAATTGGAAGTGAACTTGACATCTCTGTTAGAGACTATTGCCTTAGGAAATCCATGTAATTTGAAAATATCCTTCATGAAGATCTTTTCAATGTCGCCAGTCTCATACGTATGCTTAACCGGTACAAAATGTGCTACCTTAGTCAGCTTGTCTACCACAACCATGATAGAATCATGTTGTCTCCAATTCATTGGCAATCCTGTAATAAAATCCATGGAAATAACTTCCCATTTCCATTCCGGAATTGGCAAAGGCTGCAACAAACCTGCTGGATGTTGATGCTCAACCTTTACCTGTTGACATTTCATGCACCTTGAAATGTACTCAGCCATATCCTTTTTCATACCTGGCCAAAAGTACTACTTTCTAGCTGTAGCAATTGTCTTCTGATATCCTGGGTGACCAGAATATGGAGCTTGATGGATTTCATCCATAACAACTCTCCTCAAATCTGCTACATCTGGAATATAAATCCTACCTTTATAAGTGAGAAGTCCATCTTCTTCCAATTCATATCCCTCATATCTTTTCTCAAGACCTTGCTGCTGCAACTTGTCTTTTACCAGCTCATATAATTCATCTCTAGCAACATGATTAACAATTTGCTGCCTCAAATCTGATTGGAAAATACTAATAGATGCCACATGCAATTCCTGCACCTTCCTTCTGAGTGCATCAGCTACCTTATTCTCCTTTCCCTTTATGTGCTTGATTTCAAGATCAAATTCACCTAAAAACTCCAGCCATCTTGCTTGCCTAGCATTCAGAGTAGGCTGATCAAATAGATACTTCAAACCACAATGGCCTGTTCTGAGCTCAAATCTTCTACCCATCAAGTAATGTCTCCACATATTGAGAGCATGTACTATGGCTGCAAGCTCTAGATCATGAGTGGCATAGTTCTTCTCATGTTCCTTCAACTTTCTTAACTCATAACATATCACATGGTTGTCCTGCATAAGGACTCCTCCAAGCCCTTGTCTGCATGCATCGGTGCACACCACAAAATCATTTTTTGGATCTGCAACCTTCAATACTGGTGCACTAGTGAGAAGATTCTTCAACCTTTGAAAACTTTCTTCACATCTCGATGTCCATTCGAACTTCATCCCCTTCTTTTGCAAAGAAGTGATAGCATGTGCAACTTTGGAGAATCCCTCAATGAATCTCCTGTAGTATCCTGCAAGTCCCATGAAAGATCTTACATATGTCACATTTCTTGGAGTAGGCCAATTCATAATGGCTTCTATCTTTTCAGGGTCCACAGATACACCCTCCTTTGAGATAATGTGACCCAAATACTGAATTCTATCTCTATAGAAGTCACACTTTTTCAACTTTGCATACAACTGATGTTCCTTGAGGAATTGCAATGTCAATCTGAAATGCTCTTCATGCTCTTCCTCATTCTTAGAATAAACAAGAATTTCATCAAGGAAAACAAGAACAAACTTGTCCAAATACCTGCTGAAGACGCTATTCATAAGGCACATAAATGTAGCTGGTGCATTTATGAGACCAAATGGTACCACTACAAACTCATAATGCCCATACCTTGTCCTGAAGGCGGTCTTATGAATGTATTCATCCTTGATTCTTACCTGATGGTAACCAAACCTCAAGTCAATTTTGGAAAATACCCTTGCTCCTCTCATTTGATCAAAGAGGTCATAAATCCTAGGAAAAGGATATTTATTCTTCATAGTAACCTTGTTCAACTGTCTGTAATCAATACATAACCTAAGTGTACCATATTTCTTTCTTTACAAACAGAGCTGGTGCTCCCCAAGGAGACACACTCAGCCGAATATACTTCTTTTCCAACAATTCTTGCAGTTGCATCTTCAACTCTAGCATCTCTGGTGTACTCATCCTGTAGGGTGCCTTGGACACTAGTGCTGCTCTCGGCACAAGTTCAATTGTGAAATCAATGTCCTGCTTTGGAGGAAGCCCTGTAATCTCATCAGGAAACACATCCTTGAATTCCTGTAACACCCGATAGTCCTCCAACCTTGGAGTTTCATCTCTCGTTTCCTCCAAAATATGAGCTGCATACAACTGGAAACCCTTCCTACAGAACTTCTTTAACTGCATTACTGAAACCTGCCATACTGAAATCACCTTTGGAATACATTTTACAACTACTAGGTTCCCTTCTTCATTCATACACTCAAAATTCTTATTGTAACAATCAAGCTTCACCCTGTGAGCTTCTAACCTATCCATTCCAATGAGAACATCATAGGAACCAAGCGGTAGAAAATTCAGATCTACACACGTGGCCAATCCATTCATGGCCAATGGACATTTCTCTACCACTTCACTGCCCTTTCTCTTAGTTCCAGTGGCTAGCTGGACTAACCAAGAATTCCTATGCTTTACTTTCTTAAAAGCACAAATCTCCACTATTCTAGGAGTGATGTAACTGTGCGTAGAACTGGGTTCAATCAAAATAGAAACAGATTGCTCAACAATCTTACCTGCTACTTCAACTACAGCTGACTGGTGATCTGCCTAGCGGTCCTCCAGTGCTGCATAAATCCTAGGGACTTCCCTTGCTACTTGACCCACTGTTTCTTCTTCTTGAAAGTTATAAGCTGGCCTTGCATTCTCATTCTCAAGTGGACAATTCTTGCGCATGTGGGGTCCACCGCATTTCCAACATTGAAGTGGTCCTCTGATTTGTGGTGGATCTTTAGGCTTTTCTCCTGTCACTCCAACTGGTCTACTCGCAGCTTGAGATGGCTGCTTCTGCTGATTCTTGAAGCTAGAAGGTTTGAAACCTTTCTTTCTTTGGTCAAACTTCTTGTTCTTCTTGTCCTTCCATGCCTTATGGTAATCAGGCTTACCTTTGCTTTGCTCATAACAATACTTATCCTTTCTTATTGCTTCTTCAAGAGTTCTAGGTTCATAAAACTCAATTCTATCTTTGTAAGGCTGAGGTAATCCACTCAGGAAATGCTGGACCTTCACCTTTTCATCTCTGATGTATCGGACATACCTCAACAACTCCAAAAACTTATTAGCATACTCTTCCATGGTCTGTTGTCCCAATCTCAGCTCATGGAACTCCTTAATCTTGTCATCATAATACCTGTCAGAGAGGTATTTCTGCTTGAAATACTTCTTGAACTGTTTCCACTTAAGTCTCCTTTCACTGATCCTCTTCACTTTCTTGAAGTGTTCCCACCAAATGGATGCTCTTCCATTCATATTGAATATGGCAACTCTTGCCTTCATGTTTCGTGAATAATCATGCACTTGAAAGTACTTCTTTATCGCAAGAATCCAAGCTTCAACCTCTTGTCCAGTATTTATCTCGCCATCAAATGTAGGAGGTTTAGCTTTCTTAAATTCATCTCGAGCGTGGTCCCTATGGTGTCTCTTCCTTTTCCTTTTATGAGAAGAATAAATTGAATCCCTGTTGGATTCTTCAGAATCAGATAATCCACTAGAAGTCCTTCTCCTCCTCCTGGTACTACTCTTACTTCCTTCTGGCCTTGCTGTACCTCGTCCAGAGTCTATCTTTCTTTGCAAGTCTGTCAAACTCTGCAACATGGCAGCATTCAACTGATGCTGCTCTTCCTGGGATTTAATCAAGCTTCTCATGGTAGCTACAACATCTGACGGTGTCCCCTGGAATTTCCTTCCATTGGATTCAATGTCATCGTTTCTATTACGGACATTTTCTCCCATGGCATCTTCTGCTTTCTCATAAGAATCCCGAGCATCATACCCATCATGGGTTCTCATACTGAACCACCACTTGTCAAACTGCACTACCTGGAATACTTCCCTTGAAAGTGACTATGATTCTGCAAACGTGTTAATAACACAAATGTTAGATGCAAGGAATTGATATAATCCAACATTACTTACCTTCTCCTGGAGTATTCATAAAATAAAAATTTAACCCAAAAATAGAATTTTCTTCCTCAAGAACATCTATTTGGAGGGGACGACGGGGGTCAAGGGGGCTTGCCCCCTTGTGGCTTCCCTTCTGATCAGAATCGGCAGCCTTTCTAGTCAGAAGCCGTAACGCTTTCGCTTCCGCAACGATGGCTCCAGAAATGCTTTCTCCTTCCGATCGGCGTCGACAACCTTTTTAGTCAGAAGCCATAACGCTTTCGCTTCCGCAACGGCGGCTGTTTACTTGGAACAATTTAAACTTTTCTGCAGCGTCGAAGGTCTTTCTGATCGGAATACTTAAGGCTTTTGCTTCCGCAACGGCGGCTCGCGAAACGCTTTTCCTTCTGATCGGCGGCTGTTTACTTAGAAAATTACCACTTCGGACGTCAGCGGTCTTTACACTTCGGAAGGCTAGTGACTTTGGCTTTCGCAATGGTGGCACGGTAAATACTAACTTCTTCCGATCGGCATGGACTTAGAACAATTTTCAACTTTTCGGCGTCAACGGCCTCTCTGGTCGGAAGCTTTAGTGATTTCGCTTCCGCAACGGCGGCTGACGGACCACTTTCCCTTCCGATTGGCCACTCTTTACTTAGAGAAATTTTATGTTTCTCTTGCGGTGTTGGAGGTCTTTATCATTGGAATCCAAATGACTTTGGCTTCTGCAACGATGGATGCTCAATCACTTTTCTCTTCCGATCGACGTCAAATTTCTTGGAAAAATCCTGTGATTTTCTTCCCCGTCGGAAGACTTAATGGTTTGGGCTTCCGCAACGACGGATGAGAAACCACTTTCTCTTCTGATTGGCGGAAGTTCACTTCGCGAACTCTTCTGCAATGACGGAAGTTCATTTCATGAACTCTTCCGCAACGGCGGAATTTTTTTCACTGGCTCTTTCGACTGCTCAACACTTAGACCATTTTCTAAATTATTTTGTCCACTGCTGTTCTGTTGGACATAGAAGGTAATTCTTCCCTCTATCAGTGTCTCCTTCTTGGCCCATAGAGGCCCATTGATGCAACATGGGATCTGATACCATGCTGTCACGTCCCCGTGCCTCCGACCGGTGAAAAGGACACAACCCGTGGCTTAAACCACCCGGGCTGAGAGCCCCATGAACATGTACATGAATAAAATTGCTAAAACAGAATGCTTAAACATACACACATGAACATTTATCATGCACATATGCAATCATCTATCAAACACAATGGAAACATCATACATTTAAGCAAGCACTCATTAAACATGTTCATCATTTTCATTAACAAAATTTACAGTTTACAGTTGCAGAAGCGAAATGGACAGATCACTTATCTTATGGAAACTTTGCTCCACAACCAGCTAAGTCGCTGCAATGTTCCACCCAACCATAGGCCAGCGTGCTCCTTAATCTCTCAGCAGCGCTGCCACCCCCGAGCTAGTCATGATTTTCCAAGGAATAAGGGAACTAGCAGGCTTACACATAGCCAAGGATATACAAAACACACAGCCAAGCCAACAAAGTTGGGTTTATCAGGCCATCAAGGAGTTGGGAAAGGCTAAATGCTAAGCCGGTGAGCTCATTGCAGAGCCAAGAATGCCTACACTAGAACTAGCCTGACCTCTAAGACACCCAAACACACCCAACACAAGGAATCAGTCCCTTCTCTGCTACACAGTCCCTCAGGCCCTGCCTTCCCTTCCAGTGCTATTCAGGGGTGATGGAGAAGAAGGCCATCCCTATAGCTCTGTCTGTGTGGTTTCCAGCACCATGTTTATCAAGCAAACCAAGCCAACATTCCTGCTCCTTACACAGTCCCAAACACAACAGCAAACACAATTCCAATAGGGGGAAACACCACAGCTCCAAAACACATCAGCATACATATTACCAATAACATGGGGAACAACGACCCATTTTGCACAACCAATGCTACTGGGAAAAATGTACGCAGACCACAATGGGGACGAATTTACAGTCTCACGACCAGTGCGTGAATCAACCACAATGCAGAACCCACAAATTAGCCCGTGAGTAAAGGATACGACCGCACTATTCACAAATCCACAGAAGAAAACTACTGCGTGGGTAAATCCAGCAAAATCCTATGTGTGAAGACGAAAAATGGGAAGGAATCCCTCTGCATGAGAATGAAAAACAATGGAGAGGATGCGAAATTCCAGTGCATGGGTGTTTTGCAACTTGTGGAGCCAAGAAAAATGTCTGCGTGAGGGATGAACAGCAAAATCGTGGGTAGAGTGTGCATGTGGGTGAGGACTGACAGTCCTGCTACCCCATATCCAAGACCATAACTGCCTCAACCACCAGCAACCATTCTTAATGAAAGTGGTTGGGATAAAACAAAGAGAGGTGACACATGGATTCTTACCCCATTGGCCAAGGTTTGAAAAATTCCCCCACATCCTTATCCTTGTGAAAATCATGCCCCTTTTGATTTAGTTGCCGCGATTGTAGCTGGTCGGGTTCATTTAATTAATTATAGATGCATATTTACATGATGACCAACATAATATATGCCGCATGCCCCGATGTACCATCGGTGACAAATTTAAATCCAAAACATAGCATGACCAACCAATGGTGGGGCCTTGCCCTTTAGCTCCGCACCATGATTATTACAATATATACATCATGTACTTTTAATGCAACGGGGTCAAAACCGGGGTGTTACATGGTTGCTATTGGAGCGACAGTTCATTCTTGTTCACGGGGTGGTGTCTTCACTATCCTGCTTCCACAACTATAGTTGGCTCAAGTAAGTGATTTTCTTTTCCTTATGAGAATTGCAAATTGTAATGTGTAACCCTGAAATATTTTCTTTGGTTTTTGGCTTTTATGAATTTGTCTATGAAAATGAGGGTTGTTGTTATGCATTCCCAAGTTATATTTTTCATCCTTACATCCATGTGATATATAATGAGTAATGCTAATTGAACATATACATATCAACAACAACCACAATACCCATTATCATGATAAAGATTAGGGAAACTCAATGCATGAAAATGGAAACCCCTTGTAACTCAATAGGCAGTAAGTTAATTGGTGGCTAATTCACCGAAACTTAAGATTCAAAAGGAAATGGGACCCTTCCCTTCAAATTTCATCCTTGGTGGGGAGCCTTTCTATAATGACACACACCCCGAGGCTAATCCTCGAAATAGGATCTGAAACTGTTTACAGTCATAATCAAACATTAACAACTACAACATGGTACTTCTGCCACAATTTACATATCTTTAAACAAACATCATGGAGAAAAGCGCATGCTTGCTCTGGATGGAATCACAAAATTTCTAGTTGTGAACTCACATGAAGTGAAAATGATGTTTCAAGATGCTTATGGTGGCTCATTTCTAACTGGGCTCAATCACTTGTCTGTCTTTCGAGTTAGCAACGTGTCCTTTTCCTTTGTGTTAGTTGTGTGCTTAAAGGAACCTCTTTGCATGGGCTCAAAGCTGGAAAATTATTTTATATATATATCCTTTTTGTGCTCAGCTTTCTTCACAACTTCCCCCTTACTTCTGGTAGAAACAAGCCTCTACAGTGTATTTTCATTCAAGTACTCCTCACCACCTCAGAAAAGGTTGGCAGACGGGGTGCATGAAATCTATGACAAAGATATTGGGTCCTTCATGACCTAGTATGAGCATTCGCTCCCACATAAAATAGGTGCAGATCTCAAAGTGTTGTATGACGTCTTATCCTCGATGGTTGGTGGTTCCTTGGTGTGAAAAACCAGGGAAATAGATGAGCTTGGAATCAAGCTCACCAACCAAAAGCACACCTAGAATAACAAGCTTGTCAAACCAAATTTCCATTGCAAACATATCAAAATCCTCAGAACCTCTTGGTAGAATGATACCACAAGTTTGCTTCTACACTAGCTCATCCTATGCACCTTAATGGCTCTGAAAGGTGGTGTTTATATAGGATTGGAAAAGTGGACAAGGGGATGACCTGTCATCATTTTCGCACATTTCATCGTCAAGTATCCTGGTCAACCATATGCTTCAGGGAATATGGGCTGGACGTGTTTTGTCCCTTTCGCTCCTGTGATGATGATACCATAACCATTCCTTTGTTGTGTTTCCCCTATGACATGTGGAAATCAGATTCGTTGTTCCACTTCTTATATTTTCATGATATCTTTCTGATTTCACACACTAGCCATATGACGGGTATCTAGTTTTGGGTGAGATGGCACTTCCACGAGGATGATTTATCTTGTGGGTGTATCGCAAATGCCATTAGGGAAATCAATTAACTATCGGGAAGGCAAATCGTATGTGGGGGTGTCTTCTCCACTTAGATTTTTTATATTTTTTTATGTTGCATAACCCTTGTGTTTCTCCATGCACTCAGTACCATAGATCTATTTATCTTTTTGATCTAATCCCTCGATACACCAACTCTTCATACCAAAAACTCATCACTATCAACCTGCACATCTTGATTTGGGGAGATAAACATCATTTGTCTATCTCTAAACTACCTTCATCGAGACCGCTCAACCTTGATAACTTTAACATTATGCTAACCCTTTTTCATCTAAACGAGTGAGCAAATTATGATCGTGGAATGCTTCTCACCAGTTGATCTACCCAACATCTTTTTCTGACCATAGATATTTGCAGCCCCTACCACTTTCCACGGATCGAATTCGTAACTTTCTTTGTGCTTGTTTAATCCATGGAATTGTTTGAGACCGCAGATCTATCTCTGCCTTCATCTCAACCATTTGATTTTCTCGTTGATTAACCCTTTTTCATGATTTGAAAAATTTTCTCCCTGTGAGAAGGTTCACCACGTAAAATGATTTAGGGCCGTTTATCTCACCTTGTACCGATATTGACCCTCCAACATTACTCCCATTTAACGGACTTCGCAAATCTCAAAATTAAATCCTTCCTTGCATCTCCACTCCACGAAATTGCTTTCCGTTGTTGATCTTCACCATCCTAAATCTGAACCGTTGAAGTTTAACACACTTTACCCTTATTCCACTGCTGCATGTTTCAATATACAGAAAGACCTACCACCGCATATTAAAACCCACTCCCCATCTAATGGCTCCATGGTGGAAAAACTTGCTAACCAGTTAACCTGAAAGGCGCTCCTACAAAATTCCTCAAATAAGATCATTTTCAAACCTTTGGGAAGGAGACATAGATGAACATAAGTCAAAATTTAATGATGATGATGGTGGTGGTGATGAACATGATGAAGATGATGGTGAGGGCGATGATGAAAATGATGACGATGACGATGGTGAAGATGTTGATTAGGAAGAGGGAGATGTCGATGATGATGACGACGACGATGATGATGATGATAATGATGATGATGACGACGACGACGATGATGAAGACGACGATGATGAAGATGACGACGACGACGACGACGATGATGATGATGACAATGATGATGATGATGATGATGACGTTGACTGGGTTGAGGATGATGATGACGAAAATGATGATGATGATGAAGATGATGATGATGACGATCATGATGATGAGGATGAGGATGAGGATAAGGATGAGGATGACGAGGATGATGATGATTATGATGAATATGTTGTTGTTGATGATGATGATGATGATGATGATGATGATGATGAATATGATGATTATGATGATGGTGGTGATGAAGATGATGAACATGATGAAGATGATGATGAGGGCGATGATGAAAATGATGATGATGATGATGATGAAGATGTTGATTAGGAAGAGGAAGATGACAATGATGATGATGATGATGATGATGATGATCAATGATGGTGGTGGTGATGACAATGACAACAATGATGATGATGATGATGAGGGTGAGGATGAGGATGATGAGGATTATGATGATGACTAGGATGTAGATGATGAAGATGATGATCATGATTATGATTAGGATGAGGATGATGATGATGATGATGAAGATGAAGATGATCATGATGGTGATGGTGATGATGATGATGATGAATATGTGATGACAAGATCTTTACCTTGGTCTTCACTAAATTGTTCTGGTCTTCACCAACATTATAATAGAATGGTTATGAGTGATTATTCACTCCTATAAAGAATGCACTGTATGGAACTACCAAACTGATTAGTTTGGATCTTCCTCTTTTAAGACACCGGACTAGGTTCATAAGTCTTGATTCTTCATCTGCACAAATATAAGAACATGAGGCTTCACAAGGCCCAATAAGTTGTATTTTTTTTACTACTTCCTCAAATCATATTGAATTGTCAGACTAGTCCTTGGAATGGGTCTTAGGAGCAATCCTTAATTTTTCATTCAACTGGTTGCTCCCCTTATCATGTAGGCGTCTTCATTCATTGAGCTCCCCCTGAAATTGAGATGATGAAGATGATGATGATGATGATGATGATGACAAATATGATGATGACGATGATAATGAAAATGATGATGATGATGATGATGATGATGATGATGATGATGATAACAAAGATGTTGATGAATTGGATGACGATGATGTTGATGATGAAGATGAAGATGTTGATGATGACGACGACGAATATGATGATGATGATCAAGATGATGATGGTGATAACAAAGACATTGATGATGAAGATGATAATTGTGATGATGATGATAAGGAAGATGACGATGATGAAGATGATGGCGACGACAACGATGATGATGATATTGATGAAGACAACAGATTAGACAATGGTGATGATCATCTTCACTGTCCTCATCGTCATCGTGATCGTCATCGTGTTCGTCCTTGAAGGGACTTATGTATAGGATCTCACTATAAGCAATGCAACCAATACAAATTATGAAAAAATCCTAGTTAAATTAAATTAAATTAAATTAAACTACACTACATTAAAAACATATAGTTTTTTAACTATAATTAGTTTAAAATGCAACAAAATATAAAATATGCAAATTAAAAAAACCCAAAATAAACTAAAAAAAAGGTAAATATGCAAAAGAAAAAAACAAAACAAAACAGAACAGAAAATATACAATATGCGAATAAACAAACAAAAAACGTAGAATTCAAAAACACCCATGCACTAGCTCATTAGAAAAACAACAATGAACAAGTACACTCTAATGCACTAGTTCATTAGCAGCATCCAGAGCACTGGTAATTTGATGATCAGAGCAGTGGTAAATCGAGGAGCAGGGGATACCAGTCCAAAGGATACAGATGTTCCCAGTGGAGGCAATTCAGCTGTAGTCTAGAGGATGACAAAACAATTCGGCCGCAGTCCAGAGGATATCGACGTTCCCAGGGGAGGTAATCAGGCCGCAGTCCAGAGGATAACAAAGGGCCCAATGAATTCTGTAAGCCCATTAACCTTAGCAGCGTAGGAATTTGGGAAAAATACACCAAACTTACGAACAAAAATGGATTTGGTACAATCATACTGAAATTTGTTGTGATACCATTGTTTCTATTATCTGTGGATCTAGTAGGGTTTTCTATTATTGGAGCGTCTGAAGCTCCTCCTTAAATTCGGGGAAAAGACATATGGATTGAGCACTGCAAGCCAGTCATGCTCTTGTATAATTTTATGAATTATGGCACAATTTGCAAGCTTGTGTAATTTTATTCTATTTAATGATCCGAAACAGTGTGCAGAGTCCTATAGGAGCTATAATATGAACTAGTTCAACCGATTCTATCGAAACTTTGAACATGAGACGTGTTTCTTCTAAGCATTTAATTTTGCTTGAATAATTAGTTTTACCTCGATTATGGCGCAAATTACAAGCTTTGCTATTTTATTCTATTATATGTCTGAAACATTCTATAGAGTGTAAGCTTGTGTAATCTTATTCTATTTAATGGTCTAGAACAGAGTCCTCTATGAGCTATAATTTGAACTGATTCTGTTGAAAATTGAATGTGAGATCTCTTTATCCTTTAAAGACACATTTAATTTTGCTTTGATTGTCAGTTTTACATGGATTATGGCACACTTTTCAAGATTTTGTGATTTTTTTCTATTATGGATCTAAAACATTTTGTAGAGTGCCATAGGAGCTGCAATTATAATGACTGAGTACAATTCAACCTAAGACATATTTCTCCTTTAAAGAAGAATTTTATTTTATTTTTATGCTCACTTTTACCTGAATTACAACACACTTTGCAAGCTTTTCCCATTTACTGGTTTGGATTTTGGAACAATGTACATTTCCCCAGGACTCGTGGGCTATAATTTGAAAAGACTCCAGTAAATTGACCCTCATACCTCTTTCTTCATTCAAGACACATTTGATACAAGTATTTTTTTCAAAGACACTTATATATTTTTGCCTTTGTTTGGCATATACTATAGTAGTTAGTGTGGTCACCTCCATTTGGCATATCTCAAAAAGCCCGAAGGTTATCAAGAATATTGTATCCTGCATGTGTCTTCATTAAACCCTCTGTGAGAATTTCTTCCTTAAATATATGTTGTGTAATTTCAATCACATCATATCTTCCAAAATACTATCCTTAAATCCTTCTCAACATATGCAGAATTCCCTTTATAAATTTTTGTTTATTAATTTCCTGTAGATTACTCTTTTATTTCACCAAGATTGTATAGGCATACTTTTCTAACTTTTAGTAGACTTATATTTTTCACATCTTGACCATCTTTAAACAAATTGAGGGTATGTATAGGTATCCACCTCAACTAGGAAAAATACCATGTCACCTTAAAACCTTATTGATAAACACATAGTATCTGGCAGTCACTTTAAAATGGTCTTTCAAACTGCTCAATTCAACACTTAGTGAATTTTGTCAAGCCCTAGTCATTACTGTTCCAGGAGGAATTTTGGCAGACTCGTATCTCACACGTGTGAAGACGTAGATGGAAACCGAGATCATGAGTGGATGCCCAGATCATCAAAGAATGGACCCATAACATCTGATGAATTTATTAGTTAAAGAGATGACTCTGGCGTGCATTTCCAAGTGCGATCTCAACCTCCTGTTTTCAACACTGTCAATTTTTCATATTTTTGGATATGCAAGCTAATGTTTTTACCTCTTTTGGTAGGATGATATTTTTCTCATGTCATCACCATAAGAAAAACTAAGAACATGGATGGATAGCCAGCTCATTAAAGAACATGCTTATACCTTCTGATGAATTTATCATCACTCAGACAGGATTTGACAGGAATTTCCAAATGCCTCTTCAACCTTGTGATTTGACATTTAGTTAATTTCTTTAAACCCTAGATCTCAAAGGTGATTTCAACTTTTCATAAAACTTGGAGTGTAAGGAATCCAATGGATGGAGGACAACAAGATGAATCCATTAAGACTAATTTCATCTCTGTAACTACATTCTCTCTCCTTGATAGTCATTTTACTGAAGTATGATGTAAAAGCTACTTAAGACCCTGTTTTGGAAGATCCACAATTTCTTCCTCAGGTACTTTCAAGTCAAAGTAAGAAAATGGTCAAGTAGACAGCACAACCACCTACAGGATTCCCATATGGTGCAGGAATTTATTTCAACACATAAATTATGGCTAGCATTCTCGTAGAGAAAATTCTCTATTTTGACCAAAAAGAACTTCTTTTGGGAGGCCTGTATCTTCTTCCTCAAAGAGTTGTTTTGAGAACTGGTGCCATTGTTGGATAGATACATGAAACGACCATGGGATGACAAGAAATGGTGAGTACTTTCTCCTTCTTATGAAATATGGTGGGAATTTTCATAATACTACTGCTTTAGGACAATTTTTAACCACTTAGTCTTTTTCCAACTTTATCATACATGCCTATGCCCATCAAAAGTTCCTTTTTCATTAATGAAAATCTATAGTATATATATGTCCAGAATCATCAGTTCACCAAATGTCACCAATTCTCAAGACTACCTATAATTGGTCTAAATTTGGTGACATTTCACAATGTTATTCTATTTAAAAAAAATCAAGCACATAGTTAGAGAAGGAGTAGCTTGCACGAGTAAAATTCCATATCAAACCAATGTGGAAGAGGGAGTGTTAGAATAAAGTCATTGAGTTTCGGTGGGAAATCCATGAATGAAGCAATATGACCACTGCCCATTCTAAATTGAATCCCCAACATGATCTATATGAGGGGGAACCCCATACCTCTTTGCATGCATTAACTAGTCAAGTGGCCCAAGAAACACACTTTTATATCCATGTTGTGAACAAATTCCAAACCAAATCAAATCATGTATTATACTTAAAAATAATTCAAATATAAATAACTCTAAAAGAAATTACACCTTCGAGACAAAAATAGCTTTTGGTAAATATTTTGGGAAGAAAAAACTTTTGATATTAAAATATTACAAGTAAATATATTTCCACGCTAAATTATATCCGCTTGGTAGCTTATATTCTTGTTTTATCGAGTGTAGGTACCACCAAATAGGTATCTATAAGATCTATCTTTCTTGAGTGATGCTGAAGATATACTAGGAGAGGTTGAAAGTGATACGTGTTGTACTAGATCTACCGGTTCTATATCAACTAGATGTGAAAAGGTAAGGAAAAGATTTCGTAGACGCATGCAATATTTTATTGCCAATGGAGGTTCATGTACTTACGATGCTGAGATCATAGGTGACATTGAGTTGACCTTGAGGTATAGACATCTAGTGCAACGATGGGTACCTAATGGGAGGATGTATCGCATTTCTCCTTCGTCCTTACATGGATTGGGGCTATTTTCCATGGATGGCATAAAGGTCGGCTATGGCACTGTAACTAAATTGATGGAGTATGTCAGACCATTATACAGATACAATAACTGGTTGGTCTTGGTCCAATATACTCGAAGTATGAGGAGATACGGAGTTGCCGCAAATTATATACAACTACCAGAACACAATAAAAACAAAGGGGCGACTATTTATATTGATGAGAGGCCAAAAGAATCCGGAAACGTTGTTTGCTTTATAAATAGTACACAGCCAGTGACAACAACTAAGAAACCAAATTGTGAATAGATGGACGCGAAGAACATCGTATATTTGTATGTGCAACAAAAACAATACTTCCAGGTGAACAGTTGTTGATCGATTACAACTTAAATTGAATAGATGTGGCTTCCATGGTCCAGGGTAACCATGGAAGGTCACACGCTATGCCTCATTAGGTAAATGCTAAATATAGTAACTAAACATAACTACAATAACTAAATGTTTCAATTTTTTTTTGTTAACATTCGATTTTCACCATTGACATTCACTTTTTTCGTGCATATTATGAATATTTCCATGTGATAACATGCTTATTACAATGTTATTCTTATCTCATTTTTTTAATGTTACAATTATTGACTCAGCTTTTATTGATTGATTTATTTTTTTTGGGTTACAGTAGTGCAAAGCCACACGTTGCTTCCACGATACAGGGTGACTGTGGAAGGTCACAATCTATGCCTTGTGAGGTAAATGATAAATATAGTAAATAAATATGACGTCAATAACATAATGTTTTTATTTTTCTAGTTAACATTCGATTTTCATTGTTACCATTCATTTTGGTCGTGCTTATTGCAAATATTTCCATATGATAACATGCTTATTACATTGTGGCAGGGGTATTCTCATCCCCATGGAGCAAAACATGTATCTCCTCCTTCGGAGGTAAAAGTAAATATTATTGCAGTATCTCATTTTTTTTATGTTACAATTATTGAATCAACTAAATATAGTAACTAAATATGACTACAATAACTAGAAACTCCAACCCTAGAAAATTTCCATGTGACAACATGCTTATTACACTGTGGTAGGGGTCTGCCCATGGTCGTCATACAACAGAATGCGTGTCCTCTACTTCCATGGTCCAGGGTGACCGTGGAAGGTCACACTCTGTGCCCCATCACGTAAGTGTTAAATATAATAACTGAATGTTGATATTTTTTCCTGTTAACATTCAATTTCCATTGTTACCGTTTCCTTTTTTCATGCTTATTGTGAATATTTCCATATGATAACTTGCTTATTACACTGTGGAAGGGGTTTTCTCATTGCCATGGAGCAGAACATGTATCTTCTCCATCGGAGGTAAAAGTAAATATTATTGCAAAGTATCATTTTGTTGATGTTACAATTATTGACTCAACTAAATATAGTAACTAAATATGACTACAATAACTAGAAACTCCAACCCCAAAATATTTCCATGTGACAACATGCTTATTACACTGTGGTAGAGGTTTGTCCATGTTCATCATGGAATAGAATGTGTGTCCTCTACTTCTGAGGTAAAAATAAATATTATTACAATATTTCATTTTATTATTATTTTCATAACGTTTATTTATTGATTTATTATGTCAGTGTGGCGCTGGTGGAAAGGCACCTACTGCTTCCATGGTCTAGGGTGACCGTGGAAGGTCATGCTTTGTGCCCCGTCAGGTAAGTGTTAAATATAATAACTAAATGTTTTTATTTTTTCTGTTAGCATTCGATTTCCACTGTTGACATTCGCATTTTTCTATGCTTATGGTCAATTATTGATTGATTTATCATGTCAAGGTGGGGACCGTGGAAAGGCACCTGCTACTTCCACGGTCCAGGGTGACCATGGACAATCACCCACTAGAAGTAGATCAGTAGGGGTTAACATGGGATGTCACTGAACACAACACCACATCAAGTAAGTGTTAGTTCTTAATAGTAACTAAATTTCATTACAATAACAATGTTTGAATGATGTCAAAATTATTTTTCTTAATTTTATTGTTTGATGAATTGAGTCCAGTGCACTTGATTTGGGTGATGAGGAGCTCGAGGATGAAATTTACTATTCCATAGGCCCTATGGATACTATAAAGAAGGCCCTGAGAAAGGAAAACATAGAAATGATTTCATTGGCTTGCATAAGGCCCATGACACAGGATATCAGGGAAAGGATTGAAGAGCTGAAAGAACAAATAAAATCTTATGGGGTAAGTGGCATCTTCACATATTTTTTTAAGCTATGACATGATTTCATATTTGATATTATGTTTTCTATTTTTCCAAGTGATTTGATAAAGTAAAGTTTTTTCGTTTGTAGTATTTTTTACAACCTGCGACTAGAGAAATTGTCGAGAGAGGTATAGGTAGCAGTCATGCTCCAATGCAACAACAACCCCAACAAAGCAATGTACTAATGAGGCTTCTTGATACTCCTCCGGTTGGCCTCAAATCCATTGATGAGGGAACCGATTTTGATCAGCATGACATGCTAGAGCATGATGAGACGGAGCCTAGGACTCCACATGACTCCGGAGATGAACCCACTATAGATGACCAGGAAATGTTTCCTGGATTAGCACGAGTTAAAATCACCGGATCACGATATCTCACCTTTTTGGTGGATGATGCTTTTTTTTCGATCAAGATTCAAAAGATTGCAGGTATTTATTAATGAATTTATTCATTTTAATCATGAAATTGAAATGGGACATACGCTGAAATTATTATAAATTAATGGATTACATGTTTCTGTAGGAAACAATGTTTTCTACAGGAATTTGAATGAAAAATCATTGAAGTTGTTTGGCCTCACCATTCACACACGATGGAATAGCCAAGATAGCACAAAGAGAGATGTATTGATAGACCACATGGTAAAATTGTTCAGCAATACATTCAACAAGAAATTCATTGCAAAGTTAGCCGGCTAGAATTTAAAATATACCAGGGCCCAATATAGGGATAAATTGCAACTTGACCTTAAGCATGAGCGCCCACCCATGGTTTCGGAGAAAGAGTGGAAGGCACTCATAGAGGATGTAAAGGAGAACTTGCTAAAAAGACAAGGAAAACAACCACAGCCTGGAAAAGCAAGGTACAACACATATCATCGTTTTAGTGAAATATGCTCATTTATTTTTTTTATTTTTTGTTTTAAGCAAGAATTCTGATATCTAACGTTTTTCAAAATTTTCATGTATAGGCTACCAGAAACCTCCAAAGCAACCAAGACTACAGTGGAAAAGAATGAGAAACATAGACTGGGCCAGGGTGGCTATAGAAAACTAAGAGCTGGAATCATAAGAATTAAATGATTAACTGTGGGGAATATTTATTTGAAAGTAACGAACAAATATCTATTTTTGATAGAGGGAATTTTATATGTGTTATGCATTGCAGGGAAATACATTCCAAGATGCTGCCACTGAGGAAGACCTAAATCTTGGTTTCAAGTATGGTTTTAAAGGTGTCATTGAATATTGGAAAATCTTGGGGCAGATTCCAATCTCCCCAATAACACAGATGACGTTAAATAAAATGAATAAGGACATCATTGCAGTATACTATTAAATTCTATTTAGTTTTTATTATATCACCCATAACTAAATATGTATGTTTTCTTTTAAGCAACCGCATCACTGAATCCAGCGGTACTCCGCACGTACTAGTTGATGTTGGGGTGTGCATATCCCATGATAGTGGGGAGCAGAGTGGCCATTCTGGTATGTGTGCTTTGGAAATAGAAATATATATTGTGATTATAGATATTTATTTTCTGACGTATACTTTTAAATTTTCTTCTTTCGATCGAAGACCATGATGCTTAGGAGGGTGAACCGCAAGAGGAATTAACAAGTAGAGAAACAATTAACACACTAGATGTCATAGCTACACAGACAGGTAAAGAGAAATATTGTAATTTTAATCAAAATTATGAACTATTAATTTCAATAATATTTCAACATATCGATATGCCCATTTTCAGTGTTGCAGTTCACGTCCCTTCAGAACTGCCTCCACACCCTACTCAACGAAGTACAAGAATTATGACACATGAGGGCATGGAAAAAAAAACACTAGCAGGACATGGCTTTGTATATAATCCACCAAATTATGATGATAATATCCCAATTATTGTCAGTTATTTCAATGCAAAAAAACAAAAATCAAAGAAAAAGTATATGTATAAATTCATGACTTGTATTTCGATGTATATCGATGTTGTTAGTCTAAAACATTGTTTATATGAATAACCTCATTATGCTTCAATGTTTTTATTTTTATATGTTTTGATGACTAGCCTAGTTATGCATGAATTTTTAAATGTTTTCTATGTAAACAACATCATTTATTGGGTATGGGGAATTGAGAGTGATGTGAGGCGGAGGGAGAGGGGCCATATGAGCTTCCACCTTCACGTGGTTGGCCCTGTTCAGTAGGGATTATAAAAATGTTCTAGAAATAGAGAGGAGCTCAATAAGGTATAAATACTCTTTTATTACTATGTATTAAAGATGGTTGTAAATTTTTAAATGCATGTCTATTTCTTAAAAAATTATTAATAAATTTAACACTTCATGGCTCATTGATTTCTATATTACTTTGTAATAGGATTTAAATGACTGTTTATTTGCTTATCTACTATTTACTCATATAAAAATTCTGTCTTTGATGATTTATGTAGGTATTGGTGAAAGAAATGCGTCTCGTGGACAACTCTTATCAAGTTATATGGGTGAATGGATTTGGAAAAAGGACAATGATAAGGTAAGGGTTTTGCCATGTTCTTTATCCTTAACGTGTTTGTATTTATCTTAAAATTTGATTTCATTCTATTAAGATACAAGAGATACAACCAATAGTAAATAACTACTTTTAGACTATCATCCAAACTAGGAGACAACCTTCTACATAAAGCAAAAATGATTCTTAGTAACGTAGAAAAATAAAAGAAAAAACACGTAGAATAAATTAGGATTTTTTCGTCCCTTCTTCCTATAATTTCGACATGATGAAACCCTAGGTTAAGAAATTTTAATGTTTTAAACCCTAATTGTTCATCTATATTTCAAAACTAAATTTTCTGATTTCTATACTTGTAAATATTATTCTTAGGTTATTTTTGTTTGTCTTAGGTTTTAGACTTAATTGTTATGTGTCTTTGTAACTTTTATTTTATAAAAAAAAATCCCTAAAAAAATAATTTATGTGTAAAACCCTAAAAACGCAGACCTGCTGCTCCCATGAAAGGAGCCCTCTCCTTTATCAAACACATGTTTACAATATGTATTGCAAAGATCATATTCCTTAACTGCCTTCTCTACACACTCAAAACAGAAAACAAGTTAGTATTTCAAACTATTTAGATGGTGGTGTATTTTGTAAAATATATATTATTGATTTGATCAGTTTTCTTCCCTATTTGCATTAGTTTTCTAGGTAAATGTAAGTCTGATTTTTTACTGAGATCTGGAACTTTACATCTCTGAATGCACGGTGATATAATTATGACATTATTTTACTGAGTATTGTTTTGGATTTTCTTAGTACTAATTATTGTTGTTAAGAGTTGGGTTATGGTAACGGACTTAATGATTTTATATTCCAGGCTTACATACAAGATCGAGTGAATGATAATAACATTATGGTTAGCTTGGCACTAATTTTTCATTAAGTTAGTATTTTATATCTATGCAATCACATACACAGATCTCGAATCATATGCTAAATGGCACTTTAAATGATTAACATTGGTTATTGGTTGCACTATTTTACACATCTTGTCTACTATGATGATAAACTTTTAGTTGTTGCATGGCATATATGTGGACCATAAATTCATATGTCTAGATATTAAAAGGTAGCAGATAAAGTGATGTTATTACATGAGGAGTGTCTCCAAGGAAATTATGATATGGTTTCTAAACTACAAATTGCATTCTCAACTGTGCAACCTACTTCTCAGTGCCAAAAGGTAATTTGGTTAGATTTTTAACATTTAAGATATATGATCTTAGGATCTTATCTGAGAGAATAACAAGAACAACAATCAATCACAAGAGACAATGAACACAAATATTTTCCTTGTGGAAACCATAAAGGAGAAAATCCCACAACTTACTCAGAGATAGAATTAACACCAAGAGTAAAACCCAAAGAAATTAAGATGATCTCCTGACATCAATAGTCTCTCTCTCTCTTGTCCCAGCTTCTTCTCTCTCTCTCTTAGTTATGCTCTACAACTGAGTGTGAGTGAATGTGTATGAATTGTGTTAAATAGAGAAGCTCCCTCTCTATTCATACTAATTCCCGACTTGAAAATAACTCACTAGGGCTGACTTCTCTAGAAGATTCTAATAACCCTAGGGCCCCACAACTGCAGGGACTTTAACCCTTGATCAATAAGGAGGATTATACTCTATGAATTTACATGACTTGTTTACATTATTGAATCTCCCAATCAGAAAATCGGGCATGACATGACTCAATTACATTACAGATACTTCATGGAATAAACATTAGGGTACAATACATGTAAGATATACAAGTGAATACATTTTGAAGTTACAAAATACATCAGCACTCCCTCTTAACTAGGAAGGTATTCTCTCAACACAATTTATCAGAAAAAAGTATTCTTATCTATATCATCTAAATCATCATCAAGTCATATTCATTTTCAAGTCATATTCATCTTCAAGTCATCTTCATTGTCAAGTCATCTTCATCGTAAACTCATCTTCATCAAGTTTGGATCATCACTTGATCTGGAGCATCACTGGATCATCATCAAGTCTGTATCATCACTTGATTTGGATCGTCACTGGATCATCATAAATTCTGGATCATCACTTGATCTGGATCGTCACTAGATCATAATCAAGTTTGGATCATCACTTGATCTAAATCGTCACTAGATCATCACTTGATCTGGATCGTCACTGGATCATCACTTGATTTGGATCATCACTACTGGATCATCATTGGGTCATCATCACTGGTGCTATCTCAATTCTAATCATCACAGGAATTTCTATAGAGCTATCCCTTTTTCATGCTGGTTGTAGACCTAGCCTTCATGTAGTTCTTCATCATATTTAGCACTTATATTTGACCATGGAATGAACCATGTTAGAAATGACCGCCCAACACTTACATCTGACCATCGGAGGAACACATCCAAGAACCATGTCAGAAAGGCATGCCCAACACTCGCATCTGACCATGGGAGGAACACATCCAAAGCCCATGTCAGAAAGGCCCAACACTCACATCTGACCTCATCTTGTCAGAAAGCTCTGCACTTACATCTGACCTCATCATGTCAGAAAGGCTCTGCACTTACATCCAACCTCATCATGTCAGAAAGGATCTGCACTTACATCCGACCTCATCATGTTAGAAAGGCATTGCATTTACATCCGACCTCATCATGTCAGAAAGGCTCTGCACTTACATCCGACCTCATCATGTCAGAAAGGTGCTACACTTACATCCAGTCATGTGGGAACACATCCCTCAATCACATCAGAATGGCTCTGTGATGATCATGTGAGAAAACATCCCACAATCACATCATAATATATCTGCACTGATCATGTGGTAAAACAACCCACAACCACATCAAAGCATCTCTGCACTTATATCTGATCATGTGGGAACATATCTCTCAATCACATCAGAATGGGTTTGCACTGATCATGTGGGAACACATCCCACAATCACATCAGATAATATTTGCACTGATCATGTGCTAACACAACCCACAACCACATCAGAGCATCTTTGCACTTAGATCTGACCATGTGAAGCTCAGCCTTCCACCATGTCAGAAAGGCCAACAGACACATCAATTCCCTTTGGAGGGAACCTCGATATGAAGAACACCAAGTTTCTCCCTGAAGTACTCAAACTTTACTTTGGCTAATGGATTGATCAGTACATCATCTATCTGTTCATACGGGAGATTCAATTCTCCTCTCTCCACCATATCCCTGATATAGTGATACTTGATATCGATATGCTTTGACTTGTCATGGAACATTGGGTTCTTCGATAGTTTCACACAGCTTTGGTTGTCACAGAATATACAAGTTGAATCCATCTGGAGATCAAATAAATCAGATAGTAGTTTTCTCAGCCACTCTACCTCACAACTAGCCAAACAAGCTGCAAAATACTCTGCTTCGGCTGTACTCAATGCCACACAGTATTTATTCCTGCTAAACCAGGAGATCACACCTGATCCCATACTGAAGAAACACACTGAAGTGCCCTTTCTATCAATGGAACTTCCTGCTCAATCTGAATCCATGTAACCTTCCAGGTTAATCTTCTGATTCACCTCATACTTGATCCCATAATCAATTGTACCCTTTAGGTACCTCAGAATATGCTTTTCATCAATCAAATGAACATGTCTCAGATTCGTCGGGAACTGGCTCAATGTGATCACATAAAAGCAAATATCTGGTCTTGTATTCGTCAGGTACATCAAGGACCTAATCATCTGACGATACATCGCAGCATCAACCACTTCTGATAAGCCATCACTCAATAGCTTTAGGTTCGATGCCATAGGTGTGGTCATGGATTTCCAGTCCATCATCTCGAACCTATTTAGGATATTTACTGCATACTTCCCTTGTCCCAGGGAAATTCCATCTACATTATGCCACACCTCCATGCCTAGAAAATAGTGCATCATGCCCAAGTCCTTGATTTCAAAATCAGCAGTAAGCTTCCTCTTTGTATCAGCAATCAACCCATCCTCACCTGTTACAAATAGATCATCTACATACAGTAGGAGTATCACTGGGTTCCCTTCTTCAACCTTGTAGTAAAGCTTGAAATCCACTTTACTCTTGGTAAATCCCAAACTAGATAGGAAGTTCTCAATTCTGCCATACCATGTCCTAGGTGCCTGTTTCAAACCATACAAGGATTTCTTTAACTTATACACATGAGTCTCTCTACCATGTGTCTCAAAATGAGTGGCTACTACACATATACTTCCTCTTCTACTACACCATTTAAGAAAGTTGTCTTGATATCCATCTAGTGTACTTTCCACTTCATTACTGCAGCTAAAGAAAGTGCTGATCTAATGGAACTATATCTGGCTACAGGATCAAAATTTTCTTGATAATCTATTCCTTCTTTCTCGGAGAAACCACGAGCCACAAATCTTGCTTTATATTTCTCTATGCTACCATCCGTAGCATGCTTTATATTATAGATCCATTTGGAAGTCACAACAAACTTCCTCTATGGTCTTGGGACAACATCCCAAACATCATTATTCATGATTGATTGATACTCTTCAATCATAGCATCCTTCCATTATTTCTTTTATGTCGCTTCTTCATAGTTGGAAGGTTATTTATCAATGAAGTCATATAATAGGGCTACATAACTAGAGAAAGACCTGGTTCTTTTCCTTTCTCTATGTATCTCTTCTGGAGCCCCATGTCTTTCTGCACCTTGGATAACTTCTCGTACCCAAGCAGGTTTCCTCTTGTGAGGATTCTTCTTCTGAGGTGGATCTTCAGGTTCTTAAGGTTCTTCTATTTCTCGATCTTCTTCTGGAATTGCTTCATTCATGGTTGTGTCATGAATTCTGGGTACTTCTGTTTCTACAGGTTATTCAGCAGGTCTCTTTCTGGATTTGTTGTAAGTCGAGTCTTCGTCAAATGTTACATCCATTCTGATGTCGATCTTCTTGAATCTTGCGAAGTATATTCTGTAAGCCTTCAAGCTTTCAAAGTATCCCACAAATATACCCTTCCTTATTAAAGGATCTAACTTTGTCCTCTTTTATTTTGGAATGTGTATGTACACTGGACAACCAAATATTTTGAGATGACTGACTTCTGGTTTCTTATCGAAAAATACTTCTTCATGTGTCTTGTTCTTGAGTACTCTATGTGGAGTATGGTTCTGTACATACACAGTTGTTCTAGCCGCTTCTGCCCATAGATGCATGGGAAGATCTTGATCATGAAGCATTTCCCTTGCAACTTCCATGATTGTTCTATTCTTTCTTTCTAAAATCCTGTTCTATTGTGGATTATATGTAGTGGTCAAATCCTTCTTAATCCTTGAATCTTTGCAGAATTCCTTGAATTCATTTGATGTGAATTCTCCGCCATTGTTTGATCAGAAAATCTTGATCTTCTTCTCTATGTATTTTTCGATCAAGGCTTTGAATTCCTTGAACTTGCTGAATACTTCATATTTTTTCTTCATGAAGTATATCCATGTCTTCCTATAAAAATCATCAATGAAAGAAACATGGTATACATACTTGCTTAATGAACTGGATGGCATTGGACTGCATACATCGGAGTGAATGATTTCCAAGATTCCTTTAGCCTTGCTTTCTCTACTTGG
Source organism: Pseudotsuga menziesii (assembly GCA_001517045.1). Classification (NCBI taxonomy): domain Eukaryota; kingdom Viridiplantae; phylum Streptophyta; class Pinopsida; order Pinales; family Pinaceae; genus Pseudotsuga; species Pseudotsuga menziesii. The sequence goes on from LPNX010970555.1 coordinate 87,760, forward strand.
AAATGTATTCTTTGTGTTGTTTCCTTTCGCACATCCCTTGCATACTCTTTCATGTTTTGCTTGTATTTCTGGAAGACCTTCAACAACTTTGCTTGCAAGTGGTAGTGCCCCATAGTGTACATGTGCAAGCCTTCTATGCCAAAGTTCATTAGGTTCTATTGAGTCATGAACCAAAGCTTGTTCTGGTTGGCCCTTTAATCTGTATAGTCCTCTCTCTTGTTCTCCAATTACTACTGTATCATCAATAGTCTTTCCTTTTGGCCACATGATGAATTGGCCATCTATAAATGCAACTCTTATACCTTTTGCATCTAATGCAGAGATGGAGAGAAGGTTCTTCTTTAGTCCTGGTACAAATAGGACATCCTTCATTTTCATAGACTTTCCAGAGTCTAATTTGTAGGAGGATTCTCCACTACCTTTTATTGGATACTGGTAGTAATCCCCAAGTTTCACCTTGTAGGGTGATTCATGTTCTGATAGTTTCACAAATGATTCTTTGAATCCCGTCATGTGTTTGGAAGTCCCACTATCTATAAGCCAATCATTTATTCCATGTGTGTTGTTTCCCATGAGAGCAGAAATCAAAACATATCATTATAGGAAATTTCAACTCAAAATGGGCCTCCTAAAATGAACTAATAAAATAATAGTTAAAATAATAAAATAATATTTATTAATTTTGGAGGAAGAAAAGAAAAAACTACTTTTTTGTTTGTATTTTTGACATATCTCACTGTGTTTTTACTCAAATTTCGATCCGGAGAGCTCGTTGGATGCGGAATTAAATTCTGCATCCAACGAGTACCCACTCAGCATACTTTTGACGGACCTCGCTACCCCAAAAACAAGAAATACCTGAAAAATGGAATGATGACATCATCATTCCGTTTTTCAGGTATTTCTTGTTTTTGGGGTAGTGGAGTCCGTAAAAAGTATGCTCAGTGGGTACTCGTTGGATGCATAATTTAATTCCACATCCAACGAGCTCTCCCGACCGAAATTTGAGTAAAAACACAGGGAGATATGTCAAAAATACAAACAAAAAAAGTAGTTTTTTTTTGTGATACCTATCCCCAAATTTATATTAAAAAAGTGTTTAAGACCTATACGGTATTTCAAATTTAAAGTAATTTAATTGGCTAACACATGATGACATGGAATTTGAATAAAAGTTAAAAGGCCCATTTTGAGTTGAAATTTCCTCTAATGTCTTCGTCACTTCAAGAATCATCACTTTCTTGTTTGATTCTCTTCTTGGAAGGCTCGTCATATTATATAGCATGATCATGATGTATTTTCTTGTTTCCCTTCCTCTTGTGAGATCTATGAAAATCTCTTGCAAGGTGTCCTCTTTCATCACATGTAAAGCAAATCTACTTAGACAAATCTATGTTAGAATTTCTAGTGTTTTTATTTTGGAGAGAGTGCTTACCTTTGTGATGGTCTATTCTACTTTTCTTGGATTGTACTGTGAGAGCTTGATCTTCACTTCCCATGTTTTCTTCTTGAGCTGATATTTGAGCTTCTTCTTGTGAGCGTCCCTCCCACAGTCTACTAAACTTGACTAGCTTCTTTTTGTTACAGATCCCTTGAATGAAAGAGTCACATGTCCTAGGGAGACCATTCAAGGTAGTCATCACAATTTTTGCATTCTCTACTTCTTCATCTACCGCTTCCAGCTGTTCCTTGATATGAGAAACCATTGTAAAGTAAGACTGGATGATCTATGCATTCTAGATATTTACATTATTCAATTGGTTTCTCAAAGTCATCTTTCGGTTTATGTTCTTCCCTTCAAATAACTTGGTGAGGGCATCAAACATATCTTTAGGTGTCTTTAGAGAGGACACCTGTGGTATGAGGTGATCCTTGATTGAATCAGCAATAATCCTCTTAGCCATGACCAATTTATTCTTGTGTAAGGCCTTAGCCTCATCTCCCTCTGGAACTACAACCTCTTCATCGATGTAAGAGTCCAACTCATTTTCTTCTAGGACCGGGGAGATCCTACACTTCCAAGCTCAAAAGTTATTAGCTCCCTCAAGCTTTTCATCAAGCTTGGTATGATGAGACATCTTAATAGAGAACCTCAAATGGAAATGCAAAAGATTTAGATCTTACCAGGTTAAGTTGTTGAAACTGGATCTGGAGCTGAATTTCTATAGAGATGGTTTTCTGGTTCAGGAGCAGATTAGGGTTTGAATTTCCCAAAGTTCTACCCAACCAAAAACTTTGATCTTGATCTATAAACTTCGAATTTGGGGAGGAGATCAATCCAAGCCTTGGCTCACTCAAAAATTCCATTTCTTTGGAAAGACCTAATTTCCAGCAGTAGTGTCGGGTCAAAAACTGAAAATGCTTAGAATCATATTTTGCTTCGACAGAAAGATGTGCCCTAGAGTGGAGAGTTATCCCAACCTCCTTTTGCTTAAAATATGTAGAGAGAGATCCAAACAGTAGGAAGCCCTAGATTCAACAACTGCACAGTGTCTTCTTCTCAGGTTAGCTCTGATACCATGTTAGGTTTTTAACATTTAATCTATATGATGTTAGGATCTTATCTTAGAGAATAACAAGCACAACAATCAATCACAAGAGACAACAAACACAAAGATTTTCCTTGGGGAAACCATAAAGGATAAAACCCCGCAACTTCCTCAGAGATAGAATCAACACCAAAAGTAAAACTGAAAGACAATAAGATGATCTCCCGATAGCAGTAGTCTCTCTCTCTCTTGTCCCAGCTTCTTCTCTCTCTCAGTTATGCGCTACAACTGAGTGTGAGTGAATGTGTATGAACTGTGTTAAATAGAGAGGATTCCTCTCTATTTATACTAATTCACGACTTGACAATAACTCGCTAGGGATGACTTCTCTAGAAGAGTCTAATAACCCTAGGGCCCCACAACTGCAGGGACTTTAACCCTTGATCAATAAATAGGGTTATATTATATGAATTTACATGACTTGTTTACATTATTTAATATCCCGATCAGAACATCAGGGCATGACATGACTCAATTACATTACAGATACTTCCCGGAATAAACATCGGGGTACAATACATAAGATATACAAGTGAATACATTTCGAAGTTACAAAATACATCAACAAATTTGTGATGAATTTTTTGCTACATGATTTCATTCCTAGTAATAGAATAGAAGTAAGTTGTCAATTTTTTGTTGACTAACATGTCTCTTTCCCATCATGTGCTTAGGGGACTGTTTTTATCTTATGGGAATATTTGATGCTAACTTGACCAATTTTGGCCATTCTTGAGGTGGTTGCATAAGAAGGATAAACTTTTCATATTCACCTGTTTCAATAATGATCAGCATCAAAACAACTTACCACTAGTTGGCACTACACAGATCCTACACAGATTTTCCACGTGAACAACTACTCTTTTTCCCTAGGGGTTGAGTTATTTTTTTATTATTTTTTTTATTTTTCAATAAAGACAAATTAAATGCACCTTAGGTTTTTTGTAGTATGATGAATTATCAATTGTAGCTCTTCACATGTAGTAGAGCAAGTGCTAATATTTCACGAGGAGTGTCTCCAAGGAAATTATGATATGGTTTCTAAACTACAAATTGCATTCTCAACTATGCAACCTGCTTTTGATCAATGCCAAAAGGTAATCTATGATGAATTGTTTTTTGTATGAGATCATGCATAGTAAAAGAATAGAAATAAGCTGTCAATTTTTTGTTTATTAACATGTCTCTTTACTATCATGTTCTCAAGGGACTTTTGTTTTCTTTTGGGCATATTTGGTACTAACTTTGACCAGTTTTGGCCATGCTTGAGGTGGTTGCATAAGAAGGATCGATTTTTCATTTTCATCTCTTCCAATTATTGTAGGCTTGACCTTCTCTGGCTTCATTTACACCTGCAGGAATCCTCAGTCTTCAAATCTTGGGCTCCATTCATCTTTAGAACAAGGGCTTCCTTTCCTTCTGACTTGTGGGATTCTTTAAGCTTTTGCGGGTATCTACAGGCCTCTGCGGGCTTCTTCCAAGATCTGTGCGCATCCTTCCAGTCCCTTGTGGGATCTTTAATCCCTAGTAGGATTAACCTAATTTTGGATCATATTAAGTTGATCCAAGCCCAGTGGTGCCTACGTCTTTTACCGATGGTATTTTAATAGATGTACGCCCCTACCTTATCATAGAAATCAACTCTCAATGGTGCCTAGAATATCATTTAATTAATGTTTATACGATCCCTATGGTGGTTCAAACATATTGTATCGATGGTATTTTTATAGATGGACCCTCCTACCTTGTCATAGAATCTACTCTAAGAGGTGCCACTTTAGCCTCTAATTATGTATTTTAGCCAATTATTATAAATTTGTGCATCCTAATGGGAAAATAGTTTTTGAGGCAATAATTAGGGTGCTTAGGGCCACTTTGGGTCCTTTCGGGAACTTTTTAAATCATTATGCCTTATTTTTTAGAGTCAGTTAACACTTTTTGACCTCCCCCATGAAATTCCCATTTATTTTTTTCCCTTTTACTTCAATATGTATTTTCCCATATCTTACTTTCTTGATATATTTCTTTTCTATAAATCACCTTTCCTGTCTTATATTTTATCAATTTCTTTGTCTTTAAAATATAGTATGTATTTGTTCACAAGCACTTATTGAAGATCCAAAACCGTGGAAAGGAAGGTTCCTTTCCACGGATTTTTAATTTTTTTTTGAAACCTCCAGGTTTCATCTCAATATCGACAAAATTTCGCCATGGGTATTGTAAAACCGTTGAAACTCGGGGTGGATTTCCAGGAATACCGTCGCTATAGAGACGAAGTTTCATGGAACAATTACCATTCAACTTGTAGATTTCATCGAAAGTGTTTGGTTTTCCACGGTTTTGCGTGGAAGAAATTTCTGTTCAAATTATAGAATTCGTCGATAGAGAGACAAACGTTCGTCGAACGTGCTCCATGCTTTTGTGTGTAAACAAAAAATTGCCAAGCAGTTTTTGGCCATATTTTTGTCGTTATAGGGATGACAAATTTGTTGATAAAGCGACGAATGTTTGGAAGAAATTTCTATTCAAATTTTAGAATTCGTCGATAGAGAGACAAACGTTCATCGAACATGTTCCACGATTTGGCGTGGAAACTAGATTTTGTCTAGCAGTTTTTTTCCATATTGACGTCATTATAGGGACGAAAACTTGGTCAATAGAGTGACGAAACGTAGAAAATGAATTCTAAAAAATCAATTTCAAGGCCACCGTATACAAGACACATGGAGACCATTTTTTGTCTCTATATTGATGGTTTATAAAGTTCGTCGATATATCCACGAAATAAATTCCATGAAATGTCACGACCGTTATTGTCGCAATTGAGATGACAAAATGTGGAAATAACAACAAAAAATTGTCACAATTTTTATATTATGTATTAGTGATTAAAATGCTTGCACCCAGATAAAATTACTTACCAGTCATATCACTACACCTTTGATTTTACTCAGAGGATTTCAATGTGATTCTATTTGGTTTGATCAAAGAGCTGATGCATTGACGAGTTCACATATTTCATTCAAGCGGGATAAGATGTAAAATATAATAGAACTTCACATATTTTGTTCAAGGTAAGATATTAAAAAAACATGTAAACTTTTTAAGCATTACAGGGTTCCTCTGCAATGCATATTTTGTAAATAATAGAATGTTCCTATGTACTTATAATCAAATTTGAAACATAAAACAAATTTCAAAATATATAATGTAGGGCACAAAAAAATGAAATTTTTTTTTTTTACCAATCGATGATAATAACATCAATTTTGTTAAGAGGATTTCAACAAAATCTGGTTTAGTTTGATCATAGACCTAGTGTGTTGGAATGCTCATAGATTTCATTCAATCATAGTAGATTCAAGAAAGACACATACTTTGGGTCTCATATTTTGGGGTAAATAAAAAAATATGGAATTGGAGGGATTTTTCCACTACTTTTTTTAAACAGAAACAATAAAAGAAGTTTATATTAAAAGGGATGTGCACATCCATTCATTACAGAGTAAGAAAATTTCTGAAAAAGAAAGAGATGATTGATAGGAGAGATTTACAAAAACTGCCAACAGAGTTGGATTCCATCTAAAAATGTTGAAAATGATCCTTCTATTTACTGTAACTTGAAAAGAGTGAACATGAACAAACTGCTAGTTTAAAAATATGCAGAAAAAAAAGAGGGATTATTTAGTTTTTCCTGAAAACTGTACAAGATGGATGACTAAAAAATCTTCCATGGGTCAGGCCTCATCACTAGGATAGTCATGCTAGTGGCTGGATTAATTCATCCTTGCTATCTTAATAACTTCTTCTCTGATGATGTCAACCATTCCCATAATTTCTCTGAGTTATTTTTTCATGGTCGTTAATGTGGGAATCATGGCATCCAATTTGGTTGGACATATACCTGATGTCAGAAGCCATGAACTTGAAATCGAAAGCCATAGTTCTATTTGTTGATATTACAACATTGGGAGCCATTCTCTAGTCTTGTAATATCAAGACAGTAGGCTTGTGTAGTCCTATGAATATCCTCATAAGATTGAGGTGGACAGTAGGATTGTGTATTCCTGTGAATATCCTCATATGATTGGGGTGGACAATAGGCTTGTGTAGTCCTACAAATATCTTCATATGATTGAGGTGGATAGTAGGATTTTGTAGTCCTATCAATATCCTCATCTAATTGACGTGGCGATGTTGTAAAGTCTTGTAAGTAATAGCAAGACAGTAGGCTTGTGTAGTCCTACGAATATCCTCATACGATTGAGGTGGACAGTAGGCTTGTGTAGTCCTATGAATATCCTCATATGATTGGGGTGAACAGTAGGCTTGTATAGTCCTACGAATATACTCATATAATTGAGGTGGACAATAGGCTTGTGTAGTCCTACGAATATCCTCATGTTGTGAGGTTGTGTACTTTACTATGTAAAGTAGATATACTATGTGATGTATGGCTAGTCATGGTCAATAGGTGCTACAAGTATCCTTTAGGGATTAGCTACCCCTAGAGAGACTTACTTTAGCATATGACTATATGACTTGGGGAAATACATATGATCATAGTTTCAGAAACGATCTTATGAGTATGATATGATTAATTAATGAAAACACACATGGACCATGCAGAGATATTTAATATAAGCACAGAGATAGAGAGAGAATTTGAATTGCAGTTATGGAAAACAAGTTTAGTTAATTAAGGGTTCAACAACTTAATTTATGCAAATGGTTATTGGAAATAAACACTGATGGAGATACACTAGTTCTATTAAGTTACATTCAGTTCTATTCAGTTACATTCAGTTCTACTTAGTTACATTTAGTTCAACTCAGTTACATTTAGTTCAACTCATTTAACTACTTAGTTAGAGTTAGTTAATTAATGGAAGGCGCATATCTTCATGTGGAAGATAATTATGGGGTGCCAACTTGACACCAGATCAGTATGGGGTGCATGATTAAAGATGGATCAGTGTTCTAAGTCTTAATAAGTTGTTGCTACATGTAACCATTTTATTTTTATTGTAAAACCTGATTTGTGTTGTTATTAAAGTGTTATGCACTTGGAAAGTTAGATACGGTGTTCCATTCGATCTCCACTCTCTTGTGCTCTTTGTGAAAGCAATATTCTATTGCATTGTAATCATTCTCTGCTACGAATCTATCATACTCTAAGATTGTTTGCTGGGTTTTTTATCCTCTGAATCAGTAGAGGGTTTTCCCAGGGTATATCCTATGTTCTATAGTTTGATTTATGTCTTTGGATTATTGATGAGATTTATATGCACTGTTATTTTGGATTAAAGTTTTAAAGTTCAAGTTTCTTCAATTTTGCTCAATTAATAACATGGTATTAGAGAAAGGGCGGCAAGAGCTTAGTTTGAGCAAGCAACTAAAGCCTACGTGATCTTGAGAAGTATTGAGCAAAGAGCTTGGAGCCATGGCATCGATCTCCATTGAACTGGAAGACCAATTTGAATATACCTCCAAATTGAAGGCAAGAGTGTGAATCATTCTTTAGGAGAATGGTCTAGATGTTTACTTGACCTCAGTGAGTGAGGAATCTTTATGTAGGGTGAATTAAAGAGCAAGTCAACATGCACCATTTTTTTCATTTTTCAGGAGACAAATCTCATGGAGACATTTTGATCAATCCGTAAGGAATCAGAAAAAAACGGCTGAAAACCCACTTCGAAATTGGCCGATTTAGCTTACTCGCGAGAATATTTCAAAAATACACAACAGTTTGAGAGACACAATCAGGTATTTAAAGATGAAATTCTCAGAATTCGTGTTATGGCTGTTTTCTCAAAGTGGACAAATTGATGGAACAAACCCAAGAGCTGTAAGTTGGATATTATCATTATTCAATGGATCTTGTGTTTAATGAGAACCTCATAGAGTTGAGATCTCATCCAATAAGAGGATGATCGTTGGAAGAAGATTTTCTTTGAAAGAACATTCGCTTCTGGTTGCATGGGATCTAGTTTCTCCATGCATAGATTCGCTACCTCCCGTGTGCACTCAAATTTGCAAAGAGACCAAGACCAAGGGACTACAATAATCTATGCAAGGAAGCAGAGATCAAGAGGGAGCATGCAAAAAAATAAAAAGATTAGTACCCAAATTTTTTATTATATGCTACTTAGATCTATATGCTTTTGAATGGTTTCATTACAGTCATATAGAGGATGCATGATTGTTCATAAGATATGAATATAGAGCATGCATGATTATTTTATAAAATATGAATATAGAGGATGCATGATTGTTCATAAGATATGAATATAGAGCATACCTGATTATTTTATAAAATATGAATATAGAGGATGCATGATTGTTCATAAGATATGAATATAGAGCATGCATGATTATTTTATAAAATATGAATATAGAGGATGCATGATTGTTCATAAGATATGAATATAGAGCATGCATGATTATTTTATAAAATATGAATATAGAGCATGCATGATTATGAATATAAAGGATGCATGATTGTTTCATAACTTGATATGAATATAGAGTTGCATGCTTGTTTCATAAATATAGAGATGCATTGATTCATGAGATATGAATGTTGGACATGATTGATGAATGTTGGGCTGCATGATTATTTAATGATCATATTTTTTTTATAAAATCAAATTTTGTTTTAATACAATCTGTATTCCTGGACTTGGAATTGTGTTTAGCTTATTCATTATTGTTCCTATCTTTATTGGAATGTTATCAATCTCATGATTCCAAATTTTGTGAGATGATATAAATATTTATATAAGACTTATGTAGAAATGATACAAGGTTGAAAACATCATTCATAAGACATGAGATTTAGGGCAGCATGATTGTTTCATGAACTGTGAACATAAGAATACATGATTGGCTAGATAGAGGGCTTCATGCTTACCTCATGAGATATGAACATGGGACTATATATTTCTTTCATAAAATGAAGTTTTGGACTGATATAAGACTAATATAGGGTTTCTCATTAGTACATAAGATTATAATGTGTTATGATAAATCGGTTGGTCAATATTTGTACATAACTAAGCAAATCTTTATCAGTATATTGAAAGTATTTCATGTGAATAAATTTCATGAGTATGAAATGGTTCTAACCATGAGAAAAATTTGTCTTGTAGGGAAAATTAATAGTCCCTTACCTACAAGTAAAGAAGGACATGAATATGGAGTCATTCTGATGGCTAAGCATGGAATAGAACAGTTCGAGAGGTTCCTATGTCTCTTGGGAAGTAGAAAAAATAGATGGCTTAATTATATTCTGATAGATGTGAAGACTCCTGAAGATATTCTATCTTATTTAGATACATGTGTCAAATAAGAGATTCATATATATATGAACATAATTCTCCATGATGGAGGACCCATATTATGATTCTCACATTTACATGGTGAGAGGGAGTTGCTAGTCTCACTAGCTCCCGAAGAAACGGTGTAACTAATTGATGTACCTCTTGTAAAAGGGAGATATGCATGATGCTCATATTCAGAAGGAAGATGAGAAGTGTATTCAAGAATCTTGTTTTGATTCTTATGATTAGTGGTGTGGTAGTCACCATACAAATATTTTCCTCAGTTAAGGAAACATGTCCAGTAAAAGAGCTTAAAGAGTTTCAGGATGTTGGACGACAAGTCCATGGCCACACATATGAAGGTAAATATGAAATTTTATAATTCTTATTTCATATTTGGAGGATCTCAAGTCAGTTGAGATGTATTTGGTTAGTCACAGGTCCCAGGATCAGTTATGTGCTTTACAGTTTGTACATAGGCATGTACAAAGCATGTGTTGTGGTAACTACTTGGTACAAGTGCATGTGAACTCATATATATCTTGATCAGTAAAATAGAGTTTTAAAGATATATGAAATCTGACTAATATAGTGATTGAGGAAGATCACATGTGTTGCTATAGATATAGCATGTTGAAAAGAAATAAATATTTTGAGGGTTCTAGTCAGTTATATTTGAGACATGGTACATATCCATAGATGACTAGCATTTCCAGCATTCTTATTAAGCTTATGTCTGGGACAAGCTTGGTATAATACATAATAACTGCTCCAGTTGAAGAGGGAGTATTGATGTGTCTTCATAGGAGACAACAAATACAATCCCCACCAGTAAGTCATCGTACATGACTTAGGAATCCAAGGGCTATGATAGCTTGTGGAGAGAATCCACATGAGAAGAGACATGGTCAAAAGTCTCAGAGACTATTTATAGTCTGGACGGTTAGAGAACATTTAAAACCTATTAGAGAGGTAGTTGGGGTGCTGAAAATATAAAGAGAAGGATCACTGAGAAAGTGATCATGACTTGAATAACATCACAGAGAATGGCAAGATCACAAAGAACTTCTCCAGATAATAGAAGATTCAAGAAGTCAACAAATGTTGAAGAGTGAAAGGAAAGACAAGTCTTTCTTTATGCATGTTATTACACATTTTTTGTATAATGTTGTATGTGATGGATTTTAAAATCCATGGTTTCTAGTTTAGAGAAACTTTATTCTAGATTGGATCCAGACTATGCTACTTTGTATAAGTAGTTGGTTGGTCTTTGAGCAGACCTGTTGTCTTTTATGTTTACTACTAACCATATGTTTGAGTACCTTTGAGGTACATTAGAATAGGCTCTTTATTGTATTTGATACATGGCAGACCTATTATTTGATTGTGCTATCCAACTATTGTCTTAGCCTAAGATAAGCGATGTAATTTGAGGCTAGTACTACAAAAGCTAAGTGTATTTTTTTCTAGTACTACAGAAGAAAAATGTATGTATGAGAGTACTACAAAAGCAAAATGTGTTTTTGCAGATAGTACTACATACTAAGGAGTAGTGTAGCATGGGATGCTACCTACTAAGGTGAAATACTTGTGCCTATAGTCATTAGGTGTTAATAGTCAAGCTTTGTAGAAACCCCTATATGTGTTTTATGATAAAACACATTCGGGATGAATTTTTACTTCATCGAATTCATGGTCATGAGTTCTAGTACATAGGTACTGATGAGAAGATTGCAAATTTGTGACAAGCCTCTATTTGTAACGAAGTTTAAACACTTCGGAGATAAGCTTGGTATGACAGAGAATGTCTCCCTTGCTAAGAGGGAGTGTTGAGATTACAACATCAGGACTCATTCTCCCATGTTGTAATATTAAGATAGTAGGCTTGTGTAGTCCTACAAATATCCTCATATGATTGAGGTGGATAGTAAGCTTGTGTAGTCCTACGAATATCCTCATCTGATTGAGGTGGACAGTAGGCTTGTGTAGTCCTGCGAATATCCTCATCTGATTGAGGTGGTGATGTTGTAAAGTATTGTAAGTAATAGCAATACAATAGGCTTGTGTAGTTCTATGAATATCCTCATATGATTGAAGTGGATAGTAGGCTTGTGTAGTCCTACGAATATCCTCATATGATTGAGGTGGACAGTAGGCTTGTGTAGTCCTACGAATATCCTCATATGATTGAGTTGGACAGTAGGTTTGTGTAGTCCTATGAATATCCTCATATGATTGAGGTGGGAAGTAAGCTTGTGTAGTCCTACGAATATCCTCATGTTGTGAGGTGGTGTACTTTACTATGTAAAGTAGATATACTATGTGATGTATGGCTAGTCATGGTCAACATGTGCTACAAGTCTCCTTTAGGGATTAGCTACCCCTAGAGTGATTTACTTTAGCATATGACTATATGACCGGGGGCAATACATATGATCATAGGTTCAGAAATGATCTTATGAGTATGATATGATTAATTAATGAAAACACACATGGACCATGCAAATATATTTAATATATGCACAGAGATAGAGAGAGAATTTGAATTGCAGTTATGGAAAACAAGTTCAGTTAATTAAGGGTTCAACTCCTTAATTTATGCAAATGGTTATTGGAAATAAACACTAATGGAGATGCACTAGTTTTGTTTAGTTACATTTATTTATATTTAGTTACATTCAGTTCAACTCAGTTAACTACTCAGTTAGAGTTAGCTAATTAATGGAAGGCACATATTTGCGTGTGGAAGATAATTATGGGGTTCCAGCTTGACACCAGATCAGTATGGGGTGCATGATTAAAGATGGATCAGTGTTCTAAGTCTTAATAAGTTGTTTCTACTTGCAACCATTCTATTTTTGTTATAAAACATAATTTGACTTGTTATTAAAGTGTTATGCACTTGGAAAGTTAGATACATTGTTCCATTCGATCTCCACTCTCTGGTGCTCTCTGTGATAGCAATCCTCTATTGTGTTGTATTCATTCTCTACTACTAATCTATCATACTCTAAAATTGTTTGTTGGGTTTCGTATCCTTTGAATTAGTAGAGGGTTTTCCCAGGGTATATCTTGTGTTCTATGGTTTGATTTATGCCTTTGGATTATTGATGAGATTTATATGCCCTGTTACTATGGATTAAAGTTTTAAAGTTCAAGTTTATTCATAATTTGTTCAATTACTAACATTATTGTCCTTAACGCCCATCGCAACTATGTACGGGATTTTGTGTAGGTGATTCTTTAAATCAGCATGCCCATATTTTAAAACAACAAACCCTTCATCTCCATCTTTTTTCTCCATTGGGAAAGGACCCGACCAAAAGGGAAAACCTATACACAAATCTTGAAGGATCTCGGGCGGTGCGCTTGTTTTGTTTGATCTTGAATGTAAATTATGTGAGATGATGGTTTCATCGAACTTAACTATGTGGTCCATAGAGATTGTGTGGGCTTCTAGAACATAGTTGTCTCACACTAGAGGAGGAGATAGGGATTTAATGCCAAATTTTGGTGGAGGCCACTTGTTCGAGGAGATTCCACAAGTTCGGGCAATGGGAAGGAACATGATGTTCGAGGTCGACGAGATGGGATCTTGAACCTTCATCGATAATGGGTTAGGGGACAAACCTAAAACAATTTCATTCTACATTGTAAACAATTGAACCTTGGGGCATTTAAGCACTTATGTTTTCCAAATTGTCGGCTTGACCATTGTTCCCACTAAGAATGTGGAGAAACAAAACATGGGGGGGGAATTTAGAAGAGTAATTGTATCATAATTTTTTTTGCACCTGATGAAGCCTTTAGAGTATCCCAATTGCATATTTCAAATCACTTGATGAGAGTCTCCAAATACTAGTAATTTTGAGGTGGATTCCCAATCTATAAATTCTAGGACAAGGTGAAGTGCTAGCCATTGTGCCTCATTGTTTGTCTCAATTCCAAGAACCCAGGCAAAGGTTTTCACTATTTTTCCACCAGGATCGAAAATGATCCCTTCCGCACCTTCCTCCCTTGGTATTTCTCCATTGTTACCCTCTTTTAAAATTTTTAAATTAACCCCAAGATCGAATCATGTGCCAAACTTAACATTATTTCTTGTGCAACCAGAAAAAAATTCAAGGGGAAATAAGGGTTCACTAAATACTTGATTAGTGATGTTAATTAACTTTTAATTGAATTTTACTCATTTCTTATTTATGAAATGTTTTGGAGGTGGTAATATCTTATGCCTACTTTTGAATACAACAGTACTGCTACGAGAACCTACTTCTTCTTCAACAATGTAATCTCAAGATTTGACATTCCCAAACAATTAGTTTATAACAATGTAAAACATTTCTGCAATGAAACTTTTGAGGAGTTATAAATTTTGTTAGGATTCAAACCTGAATTATGTACCTCTTACTATCCTGAATCCAGAAACAAGTTGAAACCATAAACAAAATGATCAAAACCATGCTTTAGTGGACTATTAATAAGAACAAAAAAAATTGGCATATCATGTTGTTTCCTTCCATTTGGGAATACTAAACATTAGTAAAATTCACCACCTTATTTACTCATGTTCACCTTGTACATGGGTTTAAGTGGTCCTCCTTATCGAGTGCCAGATCCTCACACTCTAGTTGATCATTGAACTATTACCTGATACATCAGTTGTAGAGAAATGATTGTTCACTTTGTAGCACCTTGATGAATAAAATCATGAATGATTATGGGAGAATGAAACCAAAAAACTTAAATCTAAATCCCACTATTATTTTCATGTGCACCCTCGTACTTTGAATGAGGGCTATTTTTTCCTCGTTTTCCATTCCATAAAAGACAAAAAAAACGGACCTAGTAAGTTTATGTCTAGGTATACCATACCATACAAATTTAAACAATGATTTTCAAAAGGAGCATATGTACTCAGTGATCATAGAAGGAGTTCATATAAACATCCCTGTGAACATGATACATTTAAGGAAATTATTTCCTTGACATTTAGTTTTACCCCATGTACACTATGTTTCTTGTTAATTTTTCTTCATTGTCCATGCTATTATCATAATAAGTATTGTGATTGGGTATTTGAATCATGTGTGGATGATTATCATTAAGAAACCATTTTCCTTTTACAAAAATGATGCATGAACTTCAATCACATTTATAGCATCTTGGCATGGCATATATGTAACGTTCTCCCTTTATTTACATTACATTTCCCAAGTAATCCCAATAATAACCATAGGGTCTGAATTCTTGATCATGAATTTCCATCCATGTCGCCACTGAGAAGAGCGTGTTCCCCCATGGGTGTGCACTCCAGTACAACCCATTCATATTGTGTCACCCATGATTTCGATTCCTCCCAAGTTTGAGAAATCTAATCATTGACCAAAAGTCTCAGGCATGATGTTGAACCCTCTGAAGACACCAACCCCACTTAGTTATTCCTGTAGGAACATTCTGGATGGCATTAAATCACATCCCACCTAGCTTATTGTTTAAACAAAACCATTACATCATCATAAAAATGTTTCCCCAACTCCATAGAAATTGGTTCCCCAACCAACTCAAAATCATGTGAACCACATCCATAATTATTTATGTAAAAAATGTTCTAGTTTCCACTCAAAACAATGGGAACCTCATAAGGTTATTATTTTTGGTAGAATACCTTGGTCACCTTTGATCAATGATTTGAGTCCACCTAACCCTAACATTATCAATTTTTTCATTCACATCAGCGTTATGTCTCCTATAAAGCATTTCATTTGTAGTTTGTTTCCGCCTGTTATACCCAATATCATCATTTGAAGAATGTTTTTTTTAGTCACCCACCCATGTCATGAGCCCCACACTTATCAACCAGTCTTGTGTTAGGTCTATCAGTTTCACATTTGGTTGCAAAATTATCTCATTTCTTGAGATAAGGCCCTCATCTTATCAAATTTTTAATCACTCATTGACGTCATCTGACCCTATCATGAGAGTTGGAGTGGTTATTTTTACACATTGGGATCCCTTATCATCCATATAATGGATAGCCTTGAACTAAGTAGGGAGATTCATTAGTACTCCTTAACTTATTAGTGTCCACTATGCCTGACACCAACAAGCCTATCACATTAGGGGGGATTTTATGTTCTGATGGTAATAATGTTCACATTTACAATTCATGGTAGAAAACATCTAGTATAGTGAATTTCATCCAGTAAACTTCACCATTATTCAGGTCCCCCACCCTCGTGGGATGTTTGTGGTCATCAGTAGTTCCACTTCTTCAACACCATTAACATTATTTTTAGGATTCATTTTCTCATGCAAGGATCAAAGTTTCCTTCATCCTTGTAGAAACAATATCTAGAGTAGACCCATTGGTCCCCTCTTATTATAATATATTATGATATATTTTCATGATCTTAGGTATGCTTATCTCGTTTGTATAAAACACCATATATTTTTGAGATCTTTAACAGTAATCACCAACAATCCTCCCTCATGGGTAGGTCCTTCCACATATATGTGCTTGATAACTTATTAGAACATGGAGAGAAAGAAACAATGATGCACTTTGGCTCTATAGTATCCTCCAAACCTCATATATAGAGGGGCATCTATTAACACTTAAATCACATGCACACACACATGAAATTTTGGCTAAGATTGTAGAAAGACATAATAACCATACATATGCAGCTTACCAAAGCTATCCTCTTCATATTTAAGAGTCAAATTGAACCCAAAAATGTCAAAGGTAGTCAGTATGGAAAATCACAATGCTAAAAGCATTGGACACTTGAACTAATTAGCATGACCTCTATGTTCAATTACCAGCATGCACTTGCACAAAGTTTCCTTCGAAACCCGTGTGGATATCAAAATGACAGGACCACTTCGTTCCACAATGTAATCAAAGTTTAAAATGGTTGTCTTGGATCCAAAATTCGAATTAGACTCCTCACATGCTAAGTAGCATTCAATAGCCCCCTCATGTACTTGGAGAACCAATTCAAAGGAAAGAGTGTTCACCACTGGATGTAGATGTTTCTTGGCCTCCAGTTGGCCTATAAGGAAGCCATGGGAATGCATTCTATCATATAAAATCAGAGCAAAGTTATGTTGTTGGAATTACATTGAGATCTAATCTTTCATTCTACTTCCTACCTCAAATTCTCATGCAAAATATCCCTTTCTTTCTTCCTCTAAGAAACAAGTGTTTCTCCATTGTTCTATGCTAGTTATATTTCATTTGTGTGTACAAAAATGACCTCTAAAATGGATATTGTTGGCTTCCCTATAATTCATTACCTCCTAGATTACATCATTGTATTTAATTGGACTATTGAGCAATCAACGTTTGGTTTGGAATACTCTTCTTCTATTTTGTTTTGCTTATCACTTGTCCCATTAATTTCTTTTATTTCTTGTTTAGAGATTGCTTTTCCATTTGGAGTTTAGGATACTAATAGTTTCCAAACACAATATTGGGTCCTTTTAGCAACCTCAAGGATTTCCTTAAACCATGGGAGGTCTTCTAACCCTTGCAGCTACTTTTTCCACAACATAGGCCATCACCAAATAATATGTATTTCTCTTTTCATTGTGAGAAGACAACAATACAGAAGCTCAACTTGAGGTGAATTAATCCTTAACATTCACATTAGTTGAGATCAATTCCTTGAGAGTGAGGTTGAGAGAGTTGAGAGTAATGCCCTATGAAGCTATGGATAAGGGAATGAGTCTTCATATGTTTGATCTCCAAGGAATTTAATAATGAAGAAGTTTTAATAGTTGGTTTTGATTTTCTTTCAAAAGATAATCTTCATCACAAATTATTTTATGATATCCTTATGGTAATAGTAATCCAGTAATTTAGAAATAAGAGAATAAAAAAAATTGTACAAAAGTTATCTAGATTCATTGATAATATTAATGGGGTAATGTAAAAATATGAGAATAAAAGAAATTGAACAAAAGTTATTTGTTCTAAATGAAACCATTTTAATTATAGAAAACTAAGAAGAATTAGAGAAAAAATTAAGCTACCATTTTAATTAATATGAAAAAAATGACACCTTAAGGATAATATGGAGATGGGCTTTGGTCAAGATGAGTATGCGATAATAATATTTTGTATTCTTCACGTCTTACAATGATACTTGTAGGTACACATGTTGGTGTTGTTATTTGTTCCAAATGTTTTTCATAAGAAAAACATGTTTAACTCTATGAAGAGACATATGAATATAAACGATTTATTTGTGTAACTAAAATGGCAAAGTAGAATATAAAACTATTTTTAATTAAAGAAAATAGTTACTATAACAAATAGTGAAAATAGTTAAAAACTTACACCAATTCCAACTACTTATTGACATATAAAGAATTTAAACTTTCATAAAGAGCTTACCCTACCATGATCCAATGGAATAACCACTAAATCATAACACTATTAACGCAATTGTCATAAACATCTAGCTTTTTGTATCCCCTTAATTCATCACTTATAATTAATTTGTGCTTCATATATGAATTGTATTACATCTAACTTATTTATACTTTAATTTGGTATAATTTATCACTTATAATTAGTGCTCCATATATGAAGTGTATTGCATCTAGCTTATTTATACCTTAATTTGGTAGAGCTTCATTGATGAAACCAAGTGATCAACTTTTTACAGGTTTCATGAAGCTTTAAGGTGCATGATTAGATAAGACATTGTTCGGCACTCTCAAACTCGTTGAGATCCACAAAAAGTTTGTCAAACTCATAACTATTTCCTAGTGAATGCGTGGACACAAGAGAATCGACGTACACTATAAAAGAATTTAAGAGAAACGAAAAGCTATGTAGTGGCTAAAGAATGGGCAAATAAAAAGTCATACATGTTCCGACATAATAGAGGCATTCAGGGATAATTTTATTTGGTAAAATTGTTTTACTTTTGAATTTTTATTTTTTTCATTGTATAACGATTTTGTTAGAAGTTATTTTAATAAAATTTTATCAAAAAATTAAAAAATATTTTTATTTTTTATTACAAATTTAAAAAGTAACAAAATTAACTATAAAAAATAATACAAACTAATAAATAACATTTACTAATATTATGTAATATACACAAACATCTCTAATTAGGATAATTTTATTTGGTAAATTTGTTTTACTTTTTGAATTTTTATTTTTTTCATTATATAAAGATTTTGTTAGAAGTTATTTTAATAAAATTTTATCAAAAAAATTAAAATATATTTTTATTTTTTATTACAAATTTAAAAAGTAAGAAAATTAACTATAAAAAATAATACAAACTAATAAATAACATTTACTAATATTATGTAATATACACAAACATCTCTAATTAGGATAATTTTATTTGGTAAATTTGTTTTACTTTTTGAATTTTTATTTTTTTCATTATATAAAGATTTTGTTAGAAGTTATTTTAATAAAATTTTATCAAAAAAATTAAAATATATTTTTATTTTTTATTACAAATTTAAAAAGTAAGAAAATTAACTATAAAAAATAATACAAACTAATAAATAACATTTACTAATATTATGTAATATACACAAACATCTCTAATTAGGATAATTTTATTTGGTAAATTTGTTTTACTTTTTGAATTTTTATTTTTTTCATTATATAAAGATTTTGTTAGAAGTTATTTTAATAAAATTTTATCAAAAAAATTAAAATATATTTTTATTTTTTATTACAAATTTAAAAAGTAAGAAAATTAACTATAAAAAATAATACAAACTAATAAATAACATTTACTAATATTATGTAATATACACAAACATCTCTAATTAGGATAATTTTATTTGGTAAA
>LPNX010970555.1:116979-176387 GCA_001517045.1 Pseudotsuga menziesii
ATCAAAGTGGATTTATATCTCGTTGGAAACTATGATGACCAGTATACAAGATGAACAAATTTGCACCAAGAGAGACACATGCAAGTGCTAGAGATTACCATTATATTCCATATATTGGGCTCAAAGATGGATATTAGAGACTTCGAACGACATTGATTCCTAAAGTGTTGAAGTGGCCTACACAGGTACTTCCAAACAAAGATGGGTTTGTTTGATATATCCTCACTGAGATATGCTCATCGATATGTTGTCAAAATTGAGTGAAGTTCAAGTAGAAGAATAAGCAGAAGTTTTGGTTTAAAAATGAATAATAGAAGAATCCTATTAAAGGTGGCCCTAACTCATAGAAAAAATATAGGGAAAAGATAGCCAAACTCATCAAATCTAGTCTAAATCATAAGAAAAGAAGGGTAACAGTAAATTGATGAAGGATAATGCAAAGTGTTCCAAGCACCACAAAATCCTATGGCATAAGGTTGATGGATATTTCTTCAAGAAATAAATCTCAGCAAAGATGAAATCCTTAAATCCATACTGTCGATTAGAATCTTATGTGAATTAAGAAAAATGAAAGAAAATCATAGATGTGGAACCCATCACCACCATCACAACCATAAATATAAAACCAAATGAGATAGGGGAGCTAGAGGAAGGGGATCAACTCTTCCACTGATAGATGTGGGTGAAGGAGACTCCTATACATTTTGTTGTTGATAGTGGTATCCAAAATAACCTTATATTGGATGAGGTCATCAATTTATTGAATTTGTGAACAATACCTTGCCCCTAATAATACACCATTAATTGTTTGAGTGAAGGGTGAGACTGTTACATTAGTTAACAATGCTACTTATCCCATGACATCGAGCCCTTCCAAGGTGAGGTATTATGTGATGACTCTCTTCTTGAATTTTGTGGTGCTCTTTTAACACAACGCTATATTTAGAAATGTCATTCTATTTGTGAGACCATGCCTTGTAGTTTCATTGTTACTTTAGGATTTCAACTCTGCAGGGTACTTGATGTAGTTCCCATTACTATAGTTTCCTTGATACCGACAAAATAGTGTCGAAAGGTCATCTCTCATACTTGTAAATTTTTCCTCTTCATGGTTGAGTTATAAGGTGGAGGGAAGATCATTGCAATTAACACATCCTCAACACATGGCCTCTCTAAACAATACAAGTAAGTGGACAAGATTGTATAAGAATATAAAGATATATTTATTGTCTCACCTAAAGGGGTACCCATACAATTTTAGGTTAAATATTCAATTAACTTAAAACCTGTATCTCCTTTACCTAATATCCTAGTATAGAGACTCTCGCTTTTGGATAATGAAGAAATAAAGTGTCATATTCAAGAGCTCATACAAAAAGGACACGTTTGACCAATTTCCTCACCTTATGCGAGCCCAATTATGATGGTACAAAAAAATGGATGGGACATGATGAATTTCATTTATTACAAATCTATAAACAAGATCACTATCAAGAATCAACATCCAATCCTGTAGATTGATTACCTTCTTGATTAATGTATGGGTTACAAGTTCTTTGTAAATATTGATTTGAAGCTAGGATACCATGAGGTATCGATAAAAAAAACTGATGTATGGAAGACAAAATTCAAACCTAAGAAGGCCTTTTTGAATGGTTGGTCATGTATTTTGGATTGAGTAACACTCCAACAAAATTCTCGAGGATGATGGATGATATCTTCGGGTTTTTCACAAAATCCTTCATGGTAATGTTTTGGGTGACATCCTCATCTTCAATAAAACTTGGGCGACACATTTGGATCACATTCAATATGTCCTAAGAATCCTGCTACAACATAGGTTATATGCCAATTCAGAGAAATTATTTTGCAACATGGATAGAATTCAGTACCTAGGATGCATTGTGAATGATCATGGAGTGCATGTGGAACCATCTAATATACTAGTCATTAGGGATAGGTGAGCCCCAACAATTCTAACATAGATACAAAACTTCTTGCGCCTCACCAACTTTTACCATAGTTTTTTGTTTGGGTTCTCTCATATATATTGGCCCTTACATCAAGTGATTGAGGGTTGATCCAAACCCAAGTTTTCCTTGGGTTCCTCACAACAAAAATCCTTTGCGGATCTAAAATGAAACATCTTCTTGAAACCATTTATTACTTTTCTAAACTTGCAACAACCCTTTGTGAATGAGAAAGATGTCTCCAACTATTCTATCAATGCAACCCTTAATTAACATAAACACTGATAGGTTTATCATAGTGATACTCTCTCTGATTCAATTCATAGGTATCCCACCTATGACAAGGAGACATAATCCATTATGTACGTATGTCATCAATGGAAACATTGCATCTTAGAGAAGGAGAGAAACATCCACACCGATCACAATCCCTTGCAATTCACACAAATGCATAGAATGGAACAAAATAAATACCAAAAGAATTGGCCCACATACATGCAACAGTTCCATGTGAACATCAAGTATAAGCAAGAGAGCACCCATCATGTTTCTTACTACCTCATCAAACCTCCAACTTCTACACGGACTACCATGCTAACCTCTTGTGGATATGAGATCTCTAGGTGGCTCAAATTGTATGATTCTTCCCCTGAATTTCCTATTACCTATCATACATTATAAGTAAGGATATTGGTGTAAAAATTCATCTTCAAGTTGAAATTTTATGCCATCTCATTCACCTCTATTTTCCTTCAAGCGAGTGGGAGAAGATTATTTGGGAGGTACATTACATTCAAGCGGCACAGAACTTCAGCATAGAGAAGATAGTTTCATTGCGTAGAAGTACTTGTAATGGTTGTATCTATGAAAAGACATTGGTAGGTACATACAATAATGCATCGTCTATGTAATCGCAAAACCTACTATTATCACTCATAATTTACCTCGGTTATGAAATGGTGATCCCAAGGTAACCACAAAACCCAGTTTTAGGAAAGAAAGTTGGTTTCTTTCTCTCCAGAGAGGGATCTCTCAGTATTTATCTCAAAGGCCAGATATATTTAGCAAGAAACAAAATTTAATATTGACTGTGGTTGAAACAAGTGAACACTGGGCATGGATTCATGTAGGACAATAAACATTTACAGGTCTATTGCAATGGAATTTAACAGAGGCAAGGTAGTTAAAAAACTTGTTGTCTTGTGATATAGAAGACATTAGCTCAACAATCCATTAATGTGGGAATCTATTAAGGACAAATCCAACATTAAATTTAGATGAAAGGTTTTATGAATTCTTAAAAGTAATAGAACATAGCACATGAATATGAATTCGAAACCATTGTAAACTCATTCAAGGATGAAAGGAAAAAAATGGAAGTTTAAACATGAAACACATACACATAAAAAAAGAAAGTACAGACTAAAAAGATGATACCACATGAATATCTATCAAAAGGCCTACTTTGACTCTGCAATTTTATAAATCTTTGAATATCGGTTACAATCCAAAATATCTCACGGGTTCCGACCTTTGTTACATTACAAAAAATTACTTAAATACCAAATTATGATTTATGAGATGATAACTAATTCTATGCTAAAAATAGACAAATAAATGTCCTTTTACATTTGTCATTTTAGTTCCCTAAATAATCACTGTTCAGAAAATAAACTATAATTGTTAACTAATTAATCTTCAAATGGTATTCAATAAATCTTCACCCACACAGCCTGTATTTGGTTTTCCCATATTTTTCAATTTTCTTACATTGGTCGACAGTTGGCAGCTCCAAGCAGGCCATTTCCATTGCCAGCACACTTAGTTCCATGTGGTCCACATAAGATATCTCTGGCAAGTCTACGCAAGTGGCTCTGAAAGCATGAAATATCTCAAAGTATTCAGATAGCTTATCTACTATTATTTGCCCATACATACATTGATGCATGTCTTCAAACTGATGGCCTATTCTGCGTCTGACAAATTGTGCATGGTATTCTGCATGACAAACCAATTTACCACTTTCTTCCTAGAAGAAAGGTAAACCTTTTTTGAACACAGGTGTAAATAGTTCAATGAAAATCTTGACTTGATGTTGCATTGTATAAATTTTGGCATTTATTGTGTCAATATGTTGATGTTTACCTAATACTTTCCTTACCTAAGTGATGACCAAGATTCTGTCTTTTATCCTTGTAGTCTTTAAATGATTTTCTAATAAGCTATTGAAGAAACTGACTGTGTTATTAGCTGTGTCAATGGGCTTATTATTCAAAACTTATTTCACTAACATGAAACTCTATCTAGTAGCCTGTATAACAATCTCTTTATCTAAGATGTAATTGAGGTAAGTCCCAAGTTTTCTTGCTTTTGCTATAATCATATCCCAGATGATATGTTTACCTCCCTGAACAGGAATTTTTCAAGTCAACTGCTTCATCAATTTATCATTTTTTTCCAGGATATATTTACATTTATTTTCCATGGCCTTTCTCTCCTCTTCTTTCCTTAGGGCTTCTTTTTCTAAATTTTTGTTTCGAATCTTCAACCCAAGAATATCTAAGTCCCTCAGGTTAACCTGGGACATTACCTACACAATGTATTCCTCATTAGCTTGTGCACGAGGTGGAATGATTTGTACCTAAGGTTCATTTCCTTTTTCACTTGCTTATTTTTCCTACTCAATTTTTTTTTTCTTGAGGGCCTTCTCATTCTCAATCAAGAGCATTATTTGTTTCTCCCATTCTCTTTTCTCTTCAACAAACTTCATAAATTTTTCCTTGCAATTGTTTAACTCATCATTCAATTCTTCTTTTTTATTTTCTAGCTATGTAAGCTCTAAATCTTGAATGAGTTGAGTGGCAGGGATTTTTAGTTGCTTTTTCAGTGGTTGAATGGTATTTTTTTCTGTAAGAAAATTTTGGGTTGCTCCTCCTTTATTTTCCTCTATGTCAACAGTCAATAGATATCCCTGGAGATTTTTTATTTGTTGTTGGTGTGCTTTGTTTTCTACCCACTCTTGTCTCAGTTGATTCTCAATTTTTATTTTAGGTGACTGTAACCTAGATACCTTCAGGTTTTCTTTGAGAATATCACTATATATGACCTCTCATATATGCTTATCCAAATGGATCATATCTAGCACAGGGAAAATTTTCATATTCATCCTCATATGCTACTTTGTTCTTGGTGGTTATTGCTAGGTTTAAAGTGTTTTGAGTATGATCCCTAACGGTAACCAAAGTAGGGTAAGGACCAAAGTATGGTCCTTGCTTGAAAATTTTCTCACATCATCATATAACTTTAGGGATTCATTTGTTGATATTTCTTTATCATATATGTATTTATAAAACAACTCTTCTCTGGGCTTGAATTGTGTTGTAGATTCTTTAGGAGTCTCAAAAAAACATACTCTGTCTTAAAAGTTGGGCCTTTCACTTTCATATGTTTTTTCTTCCCTTTAGTCCCTGTCACCTTTACCATTTCACCTTCCACCTCAACCTTTTGTTTATTTGTTGTTGTTGAATTTTCTTCATGCTCTATTTCCATAGCATCAGAAAAGGTTCTTTTATTAGTCATTTCAGAATGACTAGAAATTGGATTAATTACCAGTGATGCTGGGACAATAGCCAATGGATATGGATGTGTGACATTAGTATCATGCACTGGTGATGTAGAATCCTACTGCATATCATCTTCATTCTGTACTAACAAGGGATAATCTGACCAGTTCGCACTTTCATCCAATCCTTCAACCTCTTGATGTTCAAATGTCTTCTTTGTATTAACCTCCTTCCTTATAGAAACGATGTGATGGGGGCCATAATTTATTGCAACATATGTTTGAAACCCCATCTACTTAAGTAGGATTTCTACTATAGGAAATGCAGGTTTTCTTTTAATGATAAATTACCCAACCACCCAAGGAAATTTAATCTCTAAATATTTTTTGAAACTTATGAATGTTCATTTTCCTCAATTATCTTATGTCTAATCAACTCTAGTGAAATACTCTTGGAGTGATAAATGCTGGTAGGATACGGTTCATGACTAAATCCATATATCCTTATGACTGTGTTTTCTTCAAATAAAAAACAATCACCAATTCTCTTGTTTGGTGAAAACTACAAAAATTCCTTCATAGCTAGAAAAACTCTGGGCAACTTGTTTTGGAAAAAGACCTTGTAAACTTTAGCCATTAAAATGTTCATGTATTTGAAGAAACCTATGTTAATATCATAAGTCAAAACCATCTCTGGTAGTTGCAAATTTTCTTCATTGAAAAACAAGAACGTTCTCACTAAATGAGACTTGAATTTGAAATACCTTGTACTATGGAAATTCACAAGCTGAGAGTGAATGCTCTCAGCTAGGAATTCATCATATTTAAGGAAAACTATTTGGGATGAATGAGGCTCAGCTGTGCTAGTACTGAATTTGAAAATGAGACTCATTAATAATTCAATGGCATATTTGTCTATATCTAAACCTACGAACTCACTCATTAGTGAAATAACCATTTTAATCTCATCATTAACTTAATTGGTATCTACAGGGAAGGCTTGATTTTTTAGAGATACATCTGGTTTAAAACATGTATTGAAAAAGTATTGTTTATGTTCAATGGTTTCTTATCAGAAAGACTGGACCAAGTTTTCTTCACTAAAGTATTCACAGTTTTGGGTGAATGTGGGGAGAACTACAAGGGAATCATAGACGACTAATGAACCGACAGGACACATAATTTTAGTTTTATTCACGTCCATAATTACTCTCTCTGGAGAGGAATAATTAGAAGTGCACCAGTCAATGAAATCAGAAAAACTTAGGGTTTTCTTCAAACAAAGAAAATAAAAATAGGACCTATAAACACCATGTACATTTTTACCATAATCTTTAAATGTTTTCAACTTAGTCTGTAACTAGTTTATGGAGCTGAAAGATAAAAGGGTATCAAAAATTTCACTATCCCTATCCTCGAACACCTCTTCAATTTTCTGAAACTTGAGGGCCCGGGTTTCTATTTCCCATCTACTATCCATTTTTATATTGTTTGGTAGGTTAAAAGTGGCCTACCTGGTCAGCTGATGGCTGGCCTTCAATATTTCTAAGTTGGATTCTTCTACACATAATGATATTTCTTCTTCCAATGCATAAATAGATAAATTTTCTTCTTTGTGTGCTTTCCTTTTATAGTATTTTATGTTTCAGAATCCTTTGTTATTCTTCATATATATTTCCCATGTGAATCTCTCTGTGTCCGTATATTTGATCTCTTTTTATCTCTAGTCATCAATATTGATCAATGTTTTGACCTTACATTCCCAATTCCACTCCCCTATCTAAATTTATCCTCCCTGCAATTCTTGGTTTTAGATCTTTTCATAGTCATATATCCATCATCCCTTCATTCACCACCATATATATTTTTCCTGCTTTACTGTCATCCATCCAGAAAATAATTTACTTGCATATTTCATCAACAAATTGGAATAAAACCATGGATCTTATTCTTCATGAACCTCAACCATCAATTAAACCCGATCTTTAAATATTTCACTTAGATCCTATCATACAAATACCATGTATCTTTCTCCAGTGGAGTCAACCTCCAACGTAGATATTCATCAGCATCAATCTTAGCCATCGATTAATTTTTTCGTTTAACCAATTCTGCTGAGGCTCATGTAAGTTGTATCCATGCATATTTCAATAGCGACATATCTTTGGACCATAGATATTTTCATCACCAAATCTCCACCCTCGATCCTGCTGGCCCTTTAATCCATTCCGCTGATTTCAACATTTCTTTTTTTGGTGCGACTTGAATAGGTGGAATGATCCACAATTGTCAATCTTGATCAAAAAATGATCTCAACCATTGATCTGTGCGGGCTATGTCACTTTCTGTTGATTTCCAACTTCACTTTTATCATGCATGTTCACCCAACATAATGTTTGTGGACCATCGATCACTTTCCCCTATTAATCTCTGTCGTTGATTTATGCAGCATGCAAGCTTTTTCATTGATTGGAAAATTGTATTTGTCTGCGCTAGTTCCACCAGCGGAATCAATCTCAAATGTAGATATATTTCACCTTTTTTATTGACTATTGATCTTTTCTCCCTTTTATCTCATTCCACTGGCCACCAAAACCTTTTTCCTCACGCAACTTTAGCTAGCTGATTATTTAACAACCATAGATCTTCCTGTCCATAGATCTACACCATCAAATGGTATAACATGATAAGATAGGTGCAGATTATAATTTAAACTTATTTCTAAGTCTTAAATCATGATTTAGACTTTAGAAATAACCCCTCTATTATTTTTTAAGCACCTTATGATGTACCTTTGGTCATATTATAAAGTTTTCCACACCACACCTTACTTTTGTAAGCCCTACCCTTTTCCAACTGCTAACCAAAAATGGTGCTAACAGCTGGCTCCAACTGAAGATGTTATCCTACCTACAAGGTAGCAAAGAACCCACAAACCAATTCTTGTCTTATCCTTCTGTACAAACTCAAAATCCTTTTTTTTTTTTTTCTGAATGTAAAATAAAATAAAATGACAGCCTCTTAGGATGTTAGGGCCTTCTCTCTAGGATTCAAATTTCTCAGCTCACCATCTATACTAATTCCTTCAAATGAAATAAATATGTACAACTATGATACAAAATTTACCTTCCACCTTAGTACAAGTAATGCTTCAGAAACCTTCCATTGACAAGGCCTCCTTTTAGTTGAACCCCATCCTGATGTTGTAAGATAAATGAATTATCTCCTCTGAAGGATGCAATAATATATGGTCCTTTCCACATATGATTAATTTTTCCATGTTTTTCCTCCTTAGGTGCATCCCATTTGAAAACCAAGTCAACAATCTGAAACTTCTTTTCTGTCACCCTCCTAAAAGGCCTACAACGTATCCCAACTGATATTCCCATGGAATCCTTGTCCCATTTTTTATGAAGGAGTTGTAGGGAACCCTGACACATCAAAATTAGTGCTCATGGTAAGAGTTCTCTGAATTTCACTATGGGATATATATTGACCAACTATATTAGGTTGACACCTTTTCTAGAGAAGCTATAAAGGATCACTAGGTGGTAAACCTATTAGATAAATAGAATGGAGGAGATCCAAAACTTGATCCATGATGAGTCCAAAGAATAAATATCAAATAATAATAATCTCTAAGGCCAAATAACCTACACAGAGCACACTCCTAGAAAATCTAAGCCAAATGCACAAAAACAAGAGAGATGGATAAGGGAGCTCCCGATATATAAGGTATTCCTCACCGAGCTATGGCCTGAGAATCCCTCACTAAAAGTGGAAGTAGGAGACTAGTTATAAGTTCCCTTAGAATTCACGACACAATTTCAGTTTGTTTTTCGACCCCTTCTTGACCAGGACACTAAAGGAATATCCCGTACAAGTATCCCCTACGATACATAGGAAAAGAAACTAAATTCATCTCGTATAACCAATGCTAAGGTGGACAGTCATAAGAAGGATCCACCATATGGGAAGGGTATCTAATATCAAATCTCAATAAGCACTGAAGTTCCTCAAGAACTCCCAGATACGAATAAAAAATGGATATATATTTGGCAATAATGGGAGGTATTGGAGGGCTATCTCTGCAACAAACATTCACGCAACCTCATCATTGAATCCCTTTTTCAGAGGATATTGATAAGAAAATTGATTATACCAATAATTTCTCCACTCCTTGTAAAGATACCTAGTTGTTTTAGTTGTATGTTCTTAGAGAACTGTACTCACAAAATCATATTCCAAGACTCTAAAACTTATGCTTGTTTGTGCGGGCCCTAGAAAATGAAATCTTTCTAACAAAATTTTAAAGTTAAGTGTTAATATTATTTGGTTGTTGGTTACTCAAAGGATATGTTCATGCAACTAATGATGTTTCGTGACTCTGAAAGAATAGAAAATCATACATAAAAACATTGCTAAGTACTAGTCTTGTTTTCCAAATGAAAATGGTATGCTACTAATTGAAATGCACAAAAATGGTCTCTTTTCTTTTAAATGCAAATCCAATATTTATGATATAATTCCTATACTAAATCCATTACAAACAAAGGTGTAAATACAAGTGCTCTAAAAATAAAAAAATGCAAATATGCAAGTAATTATGCAAAATGAAAGTATGCAAGTAAATATGCAATAATGCGATTTTTTTGTATTTTCAGTATAATGAAATGAAAATGAAAAAGTAAACCATGAAATTATCAGACCCTACAACAAGTATAAAGAGAAAATCCAAGCAAGACACTAAGAATCCATGACTCACATACTAAAAGAAAAAAAACTAATGGAAAAATGAAAAGAGCTAATTTTCCTTAAAACTAAGAAAAATAAAGTTTCCATATACCATAAAGGAAACTAACAAATAACATAGAGACCCAAAAAGACTCAGCAACACTCAAAATTCACCCAACAAACATTCTCATCAATAAATAATCCAAAAATATAAATGTACGCGACTGTCAAGAAAAAAACAAAATATGTGTGTATGTCAAACATAGTCATCCCACAGGTACACACGACTGTCAAAACCATGACTTGTGTATATCAATAAAAGGGGGTAAAAAAGTAAGAGTGAATCCAAACCACTAACAAAAACTGTCAAGATTCCAGTGTCATATAAGCTCAAAGCAATAGAGAGCAATAAAAGAAAAAATGCAACCAAAACACACCAAAAGAAGGAGACTCTCCCCTATGGAGTATCCAATTTTGTTACAGATAAAATATTCCTATGGCTTTGGGTAGACCACAAAAGGAAGAGTGACACCATAAATAAACTCCATTCCCACGTATGCTATATAAATGTGAAATGATAACAACAAAATCATAAGGCTTGTACCTCAATCAGACGTCCGAAGAATACCACCATTGATCTCTTAATCTAGTGCTCATCACCTACAACTTGTCCTAAAAAAAAAATATATCAAAGCATGTAATATATATATATATATATATATATAAATTGTTAGCACCTACTCTAGCATAATCCATTCAGGTAATAAGAAAATATACCCATGGAATCGTTTTAGTATTAATTTATCCTCCTTGATCTAGCATAGTTTATTTGGCCATTTTACCTAACTTAGGGGGCTATTATCACTATAATAGAGTATGACGGACACACCTAGGGATTATTTTCCATGTATTGCATGAGTTTATATGCCCCATGGACCAATCCCTACATTAAAGGATCCCACTATGAGTACCACCAATATTCTCCTTCAACAGACCTTGGAAGGTAAGAAATTATGTTGATTTATCCTTAAGTTACTATCAGTTAGATCACAATCAGTCATCCTCCACTAGTTTTTCATGCATGCAGGGAGTGTGGCTATTTTTTTTCTACTATAACATCAATTCACTGATTTTATATTGATTTAGTCATCTAGAGATAGACTAGTGATATCTAGCTGTGAATTTTCCACAGTATTCAAATCCCATCCATAGTATTCGAATTCTATTTGTTATACTACCACTATATTACTGATTAATTAATTAATATTGATGTTATGATAATATGAGCAAAACTTGTCTGATTTGTGTGAAATTTCAGTCATGGATCCGTTGTTTAGTTTACAATGCCAGTGATAATTCCACTGCATACTTATTTTCAAATAGCTCTCATTCTGGATTTAGATCTATAGTTCATGAAATTTAACAGGTATTAGAGCCTATGTTTAGGCCAACAACAAACCTCTCAAACCTCCATGCTTGCACCAAAAGCAGCTAAGTTTCCACATAATTCCTGGAATCATATTATTGCTACCTCTAGATTCTGTCTAGAGAAGTCTATCCAAATGTGACGGACTCTGTAAATGTGCACATGTTGAGGTCGAAAGGTTTGAATTGATTTTTTTTTGCGAATTGAAGTTTCTTTTGCAGGTACCTACGTAGCTCTTGAATATTTGTTGATTAGCATATAGTGAAATGGAGAATTCAGATCCTTAATCACCTAGAATCCTTTCACCCTTCAATTACATTGATTTGAGGGAAGATATACAGATAACATTGCACAACAAAGGTCTATTTAGGATGAAAATGGGAACAGAATTCGAGCCCAACAGTATGTTGAAAAATCCTATTTTCTGAATAGATTGGATGAATCCTTTGGCTTCATGTTCATCCACATCTCTAGGGAGTTGTTGTTCCACCTTAAGGGAATCATAACTTCAAAGGAAGTATTGAACAAGCATGAATCTTTGTTTGGAAAAAAATATGAACTTAGAGGCCATATTCTGGAGAATGAGCTCATTGCAATCCATCCCAACAACTTTGAGACATTTAAAATTTTCTTCTTGATACATATCTCTAGTCTTGCAATGCAAGAAATGTGGGATAGAGAGGAAGGATGAGCAGCTTGTACTGTCAATTGTGTGCAATATTAGCTCATAATTCCTAGTCTTTGTATCCATATTCAATTCCAGAATAGTATCCTTCCCAAATTCGAAAATGCCTTCTCTAGATGCATTTGTAGAGTCATTGATCCACGAGCAAGACAAATTGATTCAGATGTGAGTGATCATTTTCTCCAATAATCAGGCCCTCTTAGCTCGAGACTCTGGGAATGTGCAAGCTAAAGGTAAGTGAAAAGGGAAGGAGAATAAAAATGTTGATTCAAATTCAAAGGAGAAGTATATACCTTTTGATGGAGCCTTAGGTTCCAAGAAGAATAAGAACAAGAAATTTGAGAAGACTCAATGCTCCTACTATATGAGAGGATTTCATATATAAATCCATTGTATGAAGAGGACCATTGATTAAACGGAAAAAATCCTCAAGAAGCACAATATTTCTTTCCCTGAAAGCACAAGGAATACTGACTCTGGAGAAGAGACTAAAGATCATGATGAAATATTCCATGCATTGAAGGCTAGTTTTTCAAGATCACATGCCTTCCTCATTGATTCAAGAGCCTCCAATCATATGGTTGCATCTAGAGAATCATTCTCTTCATTACAAACTACATATGGTCCAACTATTCAGGTGAGTGATGATACCTAAATTTGAGTTGAAGGAAAGGGTTCTATCAAGTTAAAACATGAAGTGTTCACAAATTTACTCTATGTTCCCTTTCTAATTGAAAATTTGTTATCTATATATCATATGACACATACTGGCTCACCAAAGAGAGTGGTATTTGGTTCTAACTCAGTCGAGATCTCAGATATATCAACTAGGAATATTATAGTGAAGGGTGTTTCAAACCATGACATCAATGCATGTGGATTCTCACACTTTATGCCATACTCACATCCAGTACAACTTCAGCTTCCAATTTAAAGGGGAGGTAGAACATTCTATCTACACCTTTTATTAATGATGAATTGTCTAATGTATCATATTTAGAATATGAGGAACAATATCAACATGATATTGAGATTGAGATTGAGCCTCAAGAGGATCTAGATCAAGATCCATCTCCTATTCGAAATCAGAGGCCTAAATGGGCCCAAAATATCATTGGAGCAACTGAGAATGTTGTTGGTGATACAGATGTTAGAAGAAGAACAAGATCCCAGTATCAGAATGGACATGTTACGCTCTGTCATTCAATTTCACTTACTTCAGTGAGGTGCAACAAGATTCATGAGAAATACTACTTTATGGTGAGGATTGATCCACAATTCATCCCATTGAAGAACAAATTGGATCAAGTCACTATTCCTCCAGAAAGAAAAAACAAAGGAAACACTCCTTATCCTATTGTAATAAATCAAAAATTCGTAAAAATTTAAAAATTTTCGTGTGACATAAAATGTCAAATGTCAAAGCTACAGAACCACTAGCTATTAGCAAATAATTAAACATCTTGTGAGAGAAACAAAGATTACTTCTTTATAAGGTTCTGTTTAACTTAAAGGCTTATCTTTAAATATTGTGTTAGTGCTCTTTTAACCTAGCAGTTGCATTTTCCAGAAAGTAGAAAAAGGAATCTGTCTTTTACTAATGCTAAGTATGTTATTGTTTTCTTTTGACAAGTAGGGAAAGTTTCTTAGGTGTAATCGGGGATTACTTAGCTTATAGCTAACACAATGGGATTGATGGTTCTTTACAGGTTTTAACAGGTAAGCATATGTTCTAGTAAAAAAAGTATATATATATATATTCAGGTCAAGAAAGATAATTCAGTAGCATAAATATGATGCTAGACTTAGAATGTTTAAATGTAGCTTGTCTCCATAAGAGGTAATAGTTATCTTATTAAAGTCGTCAAACTCCATAAAGATGTTAGACAAAAATGCATTTGCATGGGTTAAAATAAATAACCAAAATACTATAAAAAAGAAATCAAATCAACTGAATGATTAAGATTATTTCTAAGAATTGCTCGTACTTTGGCTTATAGTAATTGTGATGTAAAGTTTAAATAGGAGGAAACAAGGTTCGCAAATTTATGCTTAGGTTAGTCAACAACATTTGTAGTTTGGTTTTGATCATAAATATTTGAATCCTTTTGTAAACATGAAGGAAATACTCTATGCTGTTGAACTATACTTCTAATCTATCTTATCCATGAGTTTTGTTTCTAAGGATTCTTTGTCATCATACTCATTAGATGTATATCACATTTACCCTTATTCTAGGGTTTTATAATTAAATGTTTTTCTCAAAATATAAACAAAACTATATTGACTCTTATCTGTATATTCATTGTTTAGATGTTTAGAGCTACAATTGAGACTCTTATATAAAGTATGAGAACTGTACTTACTTGTGTCTCCAACTACACACTGCAATAAAAGAATTGGATCAAGATTCTCTTCCTAGTTGAAAGAATTTTTCTTTAAACTTTTACAGTTTTTACTTTGAATTCTTTTTACTTGTATTTTACACTTCAATTCCTGGTGTAACTTTCATCTATAAACTACCCATTACATAAGGTTGTTTAGTAAAATCTTGAGATAAGGTTGTTGGTTTATATAATATAGGATATATTATTATTGCTTTGGTTCTAGTTAACATTTTACTTTCCAACTCTAACAATTCAAAAGTATACTTCAGAGAATCATTAGATCTCCTTCTTAATATAGTTTAATATTAAAAGAATGTCTTTTACATATCTTTTATCAAACATAGTTAGCAAAAGAAACTACCCTATCTTGACTTTTAACAAAACCCTAAAATAAATTTCATATCTTATTTCTATAGTTGATAAACTAAGCATCGAATAGTCAATGATATAATATATTATTAGCAATCAAAGGAATTACATTGTTTAAAAGATTATTGATTTTGATTTGCAATGATTTTAATGTAGATTAGAACTGCATACCCAACTATTGACTTGCACCCATGATGAGGAAATAATTTTGAGGACATGTGGAGATGTTTTGTCCATAGGTTAAGTTGACTTATAACAAAATCCTTAACCCTTCCTTTCGCATTGCAAGAATTCCTTCGATTGGTGCGGTCGAGTTATGAGCTCGTGGTCGCCAGGGCTCTTTGTTGACCTCCAGGTTCCCTAAATCGCTTCAAGCTCGACTTGGTGATAAAAATACGTTGTTTTTAATAGTTTGTATATCGCTATGGGTATTTTGTGTGGGAAATTTTTTCATCACCAGACTAAGGAGTGTGAGTTTCGTTCTAAATAGAAACAATGGACAGAATTTTAAGCCACGAGTGTTCTTCATTCTAGTTGGAGTACTGCTTGTTTTCTTCAAATTTCTAACTCAGGGTTCTAGTTGTATATGATGCATTAAAATTGTCCAGGGCATCACTCTTCAATGTGCCATCGAGTTTGCTCCATTTTCTTGCTTCCATGACTTCTCCAAAATGATAACCTTATCAGGTAACGGTCGGTCAAGATTTATGCTTCACGAAAGATTTATAAATTATCAATACATGTTAATGGATTATACTTATCATTATTTGTTGTGCAGGTTTCTCTCCTAGCTTTTGATGTTAGCTGCTAGCTCAACTCTCCAAATTTCAGCCCTGCAAACACTGGCAAGCCCCGGTTGTACTGAGGGTTTCTCCTCCATTGGTGTTGTGGTGGTCAGAAAGATAAGAAACTTCACTGTGCTGGTTATGGCTCAGCCTTGGTTTACTTGTTAGGTTATTGCTTCTGGTTGTTTATGTTTATACCATTTTAAAACCCTATAGATTATTATATGCAAATAGTTTTAAGGCTGTAGCAGCCGTGACTTAGGGTTTTGGTGAAAGAGTCTTTTCGTCCTAGAACATGTAAAAGATTTTTGTTTTACATACTTGGCTTAAGCCGTGACATTACTGTTTCGACCAATGGATGGTTACTTAAATTTTTAAGTGGTTTTTGCTAGTAATGAAAAGACTGTTTATTCAGCAAGACTTGTAAATAGATGAAGGATTTTGACTTAATATGAAAAGTAATAGTTAAATTTTTGGTTTACTATTTCTGTTTAAACCTGTATAAATTGTTTGCTCAGGCTTAAGCTTTGACATAAGTTATAAAGGCCATAGGCCATTATGCTTAATCTATTTTGTCTCTGTTTAATTTGTTTGCAGTGTTACTTTATCTTAATTTAAATTTAATATAAATGATTTATAGTAATTTTGCTATTTGAATTTATACGGGTTTATTAGGTGAATAAAGTATTCTGTTTCTCTCAAAATGGTTATTATCTTTGGATAACCTACAGTTCTGCATTTAAATGATTTTTCAGAATAAATTTAGCTTTGTATTTATTTTATTTCTAATAATAATTATTTACAACTGTTAGATTTTGTGTTAAGAATAGAAATGTAAATCTCTTTCAGAGAATAATCCTATCTTGTATAAACTCTAGATAATTCTTGAGGGTTGCAGTAAAAATATCTGTGTTTCAGAACACAGTGTAAATGTAAACTTGAATAAATTATTATAATGAAACTATAAAGT
Source organism: Pseudotsuga menziesii (assembly GCA_001517045.1). Lineage (NCBI taxonomy): Eukaryota > Viridiplantae > Streptophyta > Pinopsida > Pinales > Pinaceae > Pseudotsuga > Pseudotsuga menziesii. The sequence continues at coordinate 133,868 of LPNX010970555.1, forward strand.
ACTAGTTAGGTTAGACCCTAAGTACTACTTTTACTATTCCTATATTTGTTTATGAAACTTTATTTATTGTATTTATAATAAATATTAATACTAGTAATAATTCTATGAATGTTATAATTACTAGTGATTATTATATAGTCTACTCTTTTCATGTAATTAGATAATACAGTTACTTTCAGTAGAAAGAACAAGTACAACTAAATTTCTATAAATAAATCATAAAATTATATAGAAGAAGTCATTTTCATTTTACATTCAGAGTTAATAAACAAATCTACACATCTAACTTAAACAACCAAATGTACTAGATTATTTCCTTATAAAAGGTGTGGAAAAATACAGTGCGGTAATTTATTTCTATTCATTTTTATTTTAGCAATGTCACTACTGTTTTAAAAATAATATACTAATCACTAATTTTATCAATAAACAATGCTCTTTTCTTCATAAACCCTAATAAAACAATAATATGTATATCTTTAAAACTAGTAATCTTTTTCTAAAAATAGTAGATAAATTATAAATAAACCTAAACAAATAAAAACCTGTCAATGGATGAGGTGACAACATCTTAAGGAGGCTGTTCCTCCCAACCAACTCCTAGAGAAATCTTAATTCGCACTTTCTGGGGACCCCCGAGCCTGTTTCCTAGTCCTTTTGGTAGAGTACTGAGGGAAGGATGTAACCTTGAGACCCTCTATCACTTGATTGGATATACAGTAGTAATTCATCCCTGCTCATAGCAGTAAGGAACCTCAGCTTAGAGTAGCTGCACAAGTTCAATCTTCAGCAATTAACCCCTCAAACTCACTTCAATAAGTCCCCTCCACCGAATTTCTCATGTGCACTTCATTCCCTCAGAATGATCACAATTCCAGTATGAGAAGCCCCAACTGTCTTCAATGGGAAGTTTTATATGAATGCCTAGGTCTTCTGGGTCTGTTTTTACTTAATGAGCCACCTGCTCCTATTCCACTTTCTTGGGGAATCATGACCACATATATAGGGAAGTTGCCACTTGCAATAGTTAGAAGTAGTTTGAGGATGCTGCCACTTGTTAGTATACTCTCCACCCAGTCTCCTCCACCAACTGACCAGTTAACACTCATTTAAAAGCTTCCCTAAGCTGTTGTCTCGTCATTTATTTATTTATTATTAAAATATTCTACAATACATTAATTATCCTTGACCCCACTTGGCCATCAATTACAAACTTTATCATAAAATATAACATAATGTTCCTCAATGACATTAAATTGTTTTACGAATTGGGGCATGTGACATACACACCCACTTAATTTATAACATCATCCTCGATGTTATTTATTCCTTGTCCTTAGAATTTCCTTGAAATAGAATTGGATATGCATTCCGCATATGAATTTCCAATTCCCGGGTGGCTTCTTCTGGACTAAGGTGCTTCCATTGCACCTTCACCTGACCAATGGTGCAATTTTGAAGCGAGATCTCCCTCCTTTCATTCTGTCCATCGGTTTGGGGATGGAAAGAGGTACTAAAGTTTAACGTAGTATTTAACCTTTTAAACAAATATTTCCAAAAGTTGCGTGTAAACTTAGGGTCTCGGTATGAAATTATCACCTTCGGCATTCTATGCAACCGAAAAATTTGCATCTTTGTAAGTAGTTTTTATAGGTATAAAATAGGCTACTTTACTCAATTTATCAACAACTACCATTATTGAGTCATTTAAGTTCTGATTTCTAGGTAGTCTCATGATAAAATCAAGGCTAATTATCTCCCATTTCCATCTAGGAACAAGCAATGGCTAAAGTAGCCCAACTGGATGCTGATGTTTAGTTTTTACTTGTTGACATTCGAAACACCTAGCAATGTGTTCTGCCAATTCATTTTTCATGTGGGGCAAAAAATAATCCTTTCTTAGCATGGTTATGGTTTTCTGATAACTTGGATGCCTTGAATAAGGAGTTTTATGTACTTCGTTTAAAATTAACAGCTTAATCTTAGGTACATTAGGTATGTATAATATATCTATATACAATAATAATCCTTTTTCGTTCAAGCTATACCCTGTACTTAGAATTTCTATTAAATTTTCTCTTACCTTTGCTTGTAATTTTCGATAATTTTCATCTTGTTCTATTCTGTCTTCTAACTGTTCTTCCAAGTCTGTATTATAAGTGTTGATGGTTGTTATAAAATTCAGTTTTGTACTTCTACTTAATGCATCAGAAACCTTATTCTCCTTTCCTTTAATATTTTGAATTTCAAAATTGTATTCACTAAGAAAAGCTAGCCACCTAGCTTGCCTAGCATTCAAGTTAGGTTGATCCAACAAATATTTCAATCCTTTATTATCTTTCATTAATATAAACTTCCTTCCGATTAAATGATGACGCCACATTTTTAAGGCATGTATTATAGCAGCTAACTCTAAGTCATAGGTCGCATAATTTTTCTCATGAACCTTCAGCTTCCTTGACTCATAAGCAATGACGTGTCCTTCCTAAGTTAAAATTCCACCTAAACCGTCATTGCATGCATCAGTACATACTATAAAATATTTATTAAGGTTGGCAATTCTTATAATTGGTGCCATGGTTAATAATGTTTTTAACTTTTTAAAACTGTCTTCACACTTCTGATTCCAATTGAATTTCTTCCCCTTTTTCTACAAAGAGGTTATAAGATTTGCAATTCTTGAAAACCCTTCGATGAATCTTCAATAATAACCAGTAATCCCCATGAATGATTGGACGTCAGTTACGTATTTCAGGGCTTGCCATTTCTTGATTGATTTTATCTTTTCAAGGTCGATAGGAATTCCTTCTTTAGTCACCACATGACCCAAATACTTAAATTTTATCCTTAAAGAAGTCACATTTACTAAATTTTGCATATAGTTGATGTTCTCGTAACTCTTGTAAGACAATTTTTAAGTGTTCTTTATGTTTCTCTTCAAACATTGAGTAAATTAAGATGTTGTCAATAAATACGAACACAAATTTATCCAGATATTTATGCATTACATTATTCATCAGACACATAAAAAGAGCTAGGGAATTAGTAAGCCCAAATGGCATAACAACAAACTCATAATGACCATAACGGGTCCTGAAAATTGTTTAAAGATGTCTTCATCCTTGATTTGGACTTGGTGGTGACTAGATCGTAAATCAATCTTTGAGAACACTGTTGCTCCATGTAGCTGATCAAATAGATCATCTATGCAGGGTAATGGGTTTATGTTCTTGATAGTCATTTTCTTTAGTTTACGGTAATCTATACATAGTCGTATAGTTCCATCCTTCTTCTTAACAAAGATGACATGTGCTCCCCAGGGAGACACACTGGGTCTAATGTAATTCTTATCAATGAGCTATTTTAACTACAACTTAAGTTCATTGAATTTTAGTATATGCATCCGATAAGGGGATTTTGAGCTGGGCACTACACTAGGTAACAGCTCAATAGTAAAATCTAATTCTCGTTTTGGTGGCAGTCCCAGAATTTATTTCGGAAATACATCTGAATATTCCCTTAGGATCGGAATATTTTCCAGTTTTAATTTATCTCTGTTTTTCGTATTTTCTTCATTAATTACTGTTACAGAAAAAGCTTTACATCCCTTCTGAACAACTCTCTTAAGCTGCAAAGCAGAAATCTGCCTTATGGCTTTTTTCCTAGGGATTGCTTTCACATTTATTAACTCTCCCTCGTTATTTATGAAAGTAAAGGTTTTATCGAAGCAATTTAGGACTACCCTATGATGTTCTAACCAATCCATACCAATTAACATGTCATATGAACCTAAAGGTAACACATTGAGCTTAACATAGGTTTCAAACTGATCCATAGTTACTACACAATTCTTAACAAAGCTAATTACTTTTCTCTGTACACGAGTAGCTAGCTGAACTAACCAAGATCTTGTAAACTTTTCAACAAAGAGCTTACACTTTTCTACTAAATTAAGAGAAATATAACTTAAACTAGCTCCTGGATCGATTAAAATAGATATATGTATTTGATTTAGCTTACCTTCATTTTCCACCATGGAAGTTTGATAATCTTCCTGCATGTTCTCCAATGTTGCGTTGATCCTAGGCATTGTCCTCGCTAGATCACCAAAATTCATCTCCTCCTGTATTGTGTGTATATTGCTAACAGTCTTCTTCCGATTGGGGAAAACTAATGCATAATGTGGACCATTACATTCCCAACACTTTATGGGTTCCTTTCGTTCAAAATTCTTTGTATAGTTACTGTGGTGGTTAGCATATTCTTCATTCCTTTTATTATTTGGATTGGTCTGTGAATTACTTTTGCTTCCTTGGAAATTTTTACTAGGAAAAATTATGGTGTTACTATTCTTAAAATTTCAGTTAGGGACAAAACTGTTCTTTTTCTGTTCAAAGTTATTATTTCTTTTGGCCTTACAGTTGGTCATACTTTCCTTTTTATGATTCTGTTCATAACATAAATTTGCTTTTATCATTGCTTCTTCTAAATTTTTTAGATTTTCATACTCAATTCTATCTTTTATATGATAACGTAAACAACTAAGAAACCGATGTACCTTAGGTTTCTCATCCACAATATACAACACATACCTATGAAGACTTAGAAATTTACTATTTAGTTCTTTCATATTCATTGTTCCCAATTTTAGCTCGTAAAATTCCTTAGCCCTCTCCTCATAATACTGTTCAGATAAAAATTTCTTCTTGAAATATTTCTTAAATGTACTCCAATTAATATTTTTCTCCCTTATACATTTTACTCTTTTTAAGTCCTTCCACCAAATATGTGCTTTCCCTGTAAGATTATAAATAGCCATCCTAGCCTTCAGTTGATTAGAGTAGTTACAAATTTGAAAGTATTTCTTCATCCCGGATAGCCAGGATTCTACCTCTTCCCCCTTCTTATTTTCACCATTAAAGGTTGGTGTCTTGATTTTCTTGAATTCCCCAGAGATTTCTTCATAAGGTTTAAAATTTCTCTTCCTAGTATGGTGATTATATTCACTACTGTCACTAGTATATTGGAAATTTTGTTTATGTGAATCACCATACACTTCAGAAGATGAGCTACTTTCGATTTTAATTTGTTTAGTATTTTTATCTTTATGCTGGTAACCCATATCTTCAGACTCAGTTCGTTTATCTTTTTCCTCAGTATGAAATCTTTCCATCAAAATCTGATTTAGCTCCTCTTGAGCTCTCAAAATTCTCTCATTTTCTTTTTTGATTGATTCCATCTTTGTTTTTAGTTCCTTAACTATTTGTAGTACTTCGAAAGAATTATTAGTTATCTCTTCTTGTATAGGTTCTCTTTGAAAAATATTTCGTTCAATGTAAGGAGACTCCTCATCCACATATTCCTCCAATCTATCCATACACGTGGTTAACTCAGAAAACAAAATTCTCTGGGAATATCATTCAAAACAAAATAACATTAGTATATTTGTTTAAGTTTATTGTTCCACATATGCAATTTGAGGTACATTTAGGCCTAGTGTCTAAACCTTGTGCTCTGATACCACATGTAATAACTCAAAAATTCATAAAAATTTAAAATTTTTCATGTGACATAAAATGTCAAATGCCAAAGCTAAAGAACCACTAGTTGTTAACAGATAATTAAATAGTTTGTGAGAGAAATGAATATTACTTCATTATAAGGTTCTGTTTAACTTAAAGGCTTATCTTTAAATACCGTGTTAGTACTGTTTTAACCTAGCAGTTGCATTTTACAGAAAGTAGAAAAAGGAATCTATCTTTAACTAATGTTAAGTATGTTATTATTTTCTTTTGACAAGTAGGGGAAGTTTCTTAGGTGTGATCAGGGCTTACTTAGCTTATAGCTAACACAGTGGGACTGATGGTTCTTTACAGGTTTTAACACGTAAGCGTATGTTCTAGTAAAAAAAGGTATATNTAAATAGGAAGAAATAAGGTTCACAGATTTATGCTTAAGTCAGTCAACAACATTTGTAGTTTGGTTTTGATCATAAATATTTGAATCCTTTTGTAAACATGAAGGAAATACTTTATGTTGTTGAACTATACTTCTAATCTATCTTATCCATGAGTTTTGTTTCTAGGGATTCTTATGTCATCATACTCATTAGATGTATATCACATTTACCCTTATTATAGGGTTTTATAATTAAATAGTTTTTCTCAAAATATAAACAAAACTATATTGACTCTTATCTGTATATTCATTGTTTAGATGCTTAGAGTTACAATTGAGACTCTTATATAAATTATGAGAACTACACTTACTTGTGTCCCCAACTACACACTGCAATAAAAGAATTGGATCAAGATTCTCTTCCTAGTGGAAAGAATTCTTCTTTAAACTTTTACAGCTTTTACTTTGAATTCTTTTTACTTGTATTTTACACTTCAATTCCTGGTGTAAATTTTATCTATAAACTACCCCTTACACAAGGCTGTTTAGTAAAATCTTGAGATAAGGTTGTTGGTTTATATAATATAGGATATCTTATTATAGCTTTGGTTCTAGTTAACATTTTACTTTCCAACTCTATCAATTCAAAAGGCTACTTCAAGGAATAATTAGATCTCCTTATTAATATAGTTTAATATTAAAAGTATGTCTTTTACATATGTTTAATCAAACATAGTTAGCAAAAGAAACTACCCTATCTTGAATTTTAACAAAACCCTAAAAGAAATTTCATATATTATTTCTATAGTTGATAAACTAAGCACCGAATAATCATTGATATAATACATTATTAGCAATCAAAGGAATTACATTGTTTAAAAGATTATTGATTTTGATTTGCAATGATTTTAATGCATATTAGAACTGCATAACCAGCTATTGACTTGCACGCACGATGAGGAAATAATTTTGAGGACATGTCGAGATGTTTTGTCCATGGGTTGAGTTGACTTATAACGAAAGCCCTAACCCTTCCTTTCGCATTACAAGAATTCCTTCGACTAGTGCGACCGAGTTGCGAGCTCGTGCCCCCCATGGCTCTTTGTTGACCTCCAAGTTCCCTAAATCGCTGCAAGCTCAACTTGGTGAGAAAAATACTTTGGTTTTTACAGTTTATAGACTGCTGTGGGTATTTTGTGTGGGAAAAGTTTTCATCACTAGACCAATGAATATGAGTTTCATTCTAAATAGACACAGTGGACAGAGTTTTAAGCCATGAGTGTTCTTTGTTCTGGTTGGAGTATTACTCGTTTTCTTCAAATTTGTGACTCAGGGTTCCAGTTGTATATGACGCGTTAAATTTTTCAGGGGCATCACTCTTCAATGTGCCATTGAGTTTGCTCCAGCTGCTTGCTTCCATGACTTCTCCAAAATGATAACCTTATCATGTAACTGTTAGTCAAGATTTATACTTCACGAAAGCTTTATAAATTATCAATACATTTTAAAGGATTATACTTATCATTATTTGTTGTGCAAGTTTATCTCCCAGCTTTTGGTGTTAGCTGCTAGCTCAACTCTCCAACTTTTGGCCCTACAAACCTTGGTAAGCCCCGGTTGTACTGAGGGTTTCCCTTGCATTGGTGTTGTGGTGGTCGGAAAGATAAGAAACTTCATTGTGTTGGTTATGGATCGGCCTTGGTTTACTTGTTAGGTTATTTCTTCTTGTTGTTCATGTTTTTACCATTTTAAAACCCTAGAGGTTATTATATGCAAACCGTTTTAAGGTTGTAGCAGCCGTGACTTAGGGTTTTCGTGAAAGAGCCTTTTCGTCCTGGAAGATGTAAAAGATTTTTTTTTTACATACTCGAATTAAGCCGTGACATTACTGTTTCGACCACTGGCTGGTTACTTAAATTTTTAAGTGGATTTTGCTGGTAATGAAAAGACTGTTTATTCAGCAAGACTTGTAAACAAATGAAGTATTTTGACTTAATATGAAAAGTAATAGTTAAATTTTTTGTTTACTATTACTGTTTAAACCTGTATAAATTGTTTTCTCAACCTTAAGCCTTGGCAGAAGTTATAAAGGCCATAGGCCATTATGCTGATTCTATTTTGTCTCTGTTTAATTTGCTTACAGTGTTACTTTAGATTAATTTACATTTAATGTAATGATTTATAGTAATTTTACTATTTGAATTTATACAGTTTTGTTAGGTGAATAAAGTATTTTGTTTCTCTTAAAATGGTTACTATCTTTGGATAACCTACAGTTCTATATTTAAATGATTTTTCAAAATAAATTTAGCTCTGTATTTATTTTATTTTTAATAATAATTATTTACAGCTGTTAGATTTTTGTGTTAAGAATAGAAATGTAAATCTGTTTCAGAGAATAATCCTATCTCTAATAAACTCTAGATGATTCTTGAGGGTTGCCGTAAAAACAATTGTGTTTCATAACAGAGTGTAAATGTAAACTTGAATAAATTATTATAACGAAACTATAAAGTACTAGTTAGGTTAAACCCTAAGTACTACTCTTATTGTTACTATATTTGTTTATGAAACTTTATTTATTGTATTTATAATAAATATTAATACTAGTAATAATTCTGTGAATGTTATAATTACTAGTGATTATTACATAGTCTACTCTTTTCCTGTAATTAGATAATAACGTTACTTTCAATAGACAGAACAAGTACAACTAAATTTCTGTAAATAAATCATAAAATTCTATAGAAGAAGTCATTTGCATTTTACATTTAGAGTTAATAAACAAATCTACACATCTAACTTAAACAACCAGTTGTACTAGAGTATTGCCTTATAAAAGGCATGGAAAAATAGTGTGTTAATTTCTTTCTATTCATTTTTCATTTAGCAATGTCACTACTGTTTTAAAAATAATCTACAAATCACTAATTTTATCAATAAACAATGCTCTTTTCTTCATAAATCGTAAAAAAACAATAATATGCATATCTTGAAAGCTAGTAATCTTTTTCTAAAAATAGTAGATAAACTATAAATAAACCTGAACAAATAAAAACTTGTCAATGGATGAAGTGACAACAACTTAATGAGGTTTTTACTCCCAACCAACTCCTGGAGAAAGCTTAATCTGCACTTTCTCAGGACCCCCAAGCCTGTTTCCTAGTCCTCTTGGTAGAGTACTGAGTGAAGGATGTAACCTTGAGATCCTCTATCACTTGACTAGATATACAACAGTAATTCAGCCCTGCTCACAGCAGTAAGAATTTCGGCCTAGAGTAGATGCACAAGTTCAATCATCAACAATTAACCCCTCAAAATCACTTCAACAAGTCTCCTCCATCAAATTTCTCATGTGCACTTCATTCACTCAGAATGATCACAATTCCAGAATGAGCTGCCCCAACTGTCTTCAATGGGAAGTTTTATATGAATTCCTAGGTCTTCTGGGTCAGTTTTTACTTAATGAGCCACCTGCTCCTATTCCACTTTCTTGGGGAATCATTACCACAATTATAGGGAAGTTGCCACCTGCAACAGTTAGAAGTAGTTTGAGGATGTTTCCATTTGTCAGTATACTCTACACCTGGTCTCCTCCACCAAGTGACTAGTTAACACTCATTTAACAGCTTCCCTAAGCTGTTGTCTCATCATTTATTTATTTAGTAATAAAATATTCTACAATACATTAATTATCCTTGACCCCACTTGGTCATCAATTACAAACTTTATCATAAAATATAACATAATGTTCCTCAATGACATTAATTTTTTTTGCAAATTGGGGCATGTGACACCTATCCATCATTATATTGGAAAAATATGGAAAATTTCACCTGCACAGTGCTAGGATGTTGATGCAAAGGAGAACCAATATTTTGCATTATTGCTCATCAAATTTACAAATTGCAGCAATTGTTTCACAAGGCTTTTTTCCAAAGAGAGAGTTTTTCACTTAAGTATAGCTTGTTTCTTGATTCCTGCTTATTTTGAGGGGGGCGAGGGTTCCAATGAGGTTTTCCCCATTTTTTTCAATACTGGGGCTGTCTCTTAGAGAAACATAACCCGAATCCTTCGATTCTCGGTCTCCTCCATTCCCTCAAAATACCTGGGCACCCCACTGTTTGACTCGACCATCAAACATACCTCATGAAAAGAGATATTGAACAAACTCAAAAACCGTTTAACCTCTTGGACCTTCCACTCCCTCAACCTCCCTAGTCGGGACATCCTTCTAAGTTTGTACTGCAATCGATTCCTCTGTACCTTTTTTCTGTATTTGTAGCCCCTAAATGGGTCCTAAAAGCTATTAAGCCCTTGCAGAGGTATTTTCTCAGGGGATGCAATAATAATAATAACCGTTGGGCCCTATTCAACTCGAAAAACATTTTCCAAAAAAAAGAAGAAGGGGGTCTTGGTATTATGGATCCTGAGCTAAACAACGAAGCACTCTTTGCAAATATTTCGTGGAACTGGATTTTAAAAAACAACTCCCCCTCGACCAAGTTGTGGAATAACAAATATGCTTCAAACTATCACCATCATTCCCATATCATATTTGAAGATGAAATCCCGGGCTCCCATATATGGAAGGCGACCAACAAGCATAGGGAGCTCATTCAACATCATAGCTTTTGAGAAATAAAAGATGGAGATAAAGCCTTTTTCTAGTGTGACTCATCGAAGAAGTTATGCAACCTAAAAGTATCATGTCTGACCCCCCTAGTTAGACTTACATCTAGATCAACAAGGACCTCAAAGTCAATGATTTCTGGCATCCTTTGAATGACAGATTTCATCATTGGAAAGATCCTTCCACCTGGAACACGGCTCCAAATAGGGAACTAGTGGACAAAATTTGGTCTGAAATATGTACTCGCCGCTTCAAACAAAATAAGGGTACAGGTATCATCATATGGGGCCATAGACCTTCTGGAACTTTCTCAGATAAATAATCTTACGATATCATCTCTGCACCGTAGGATCTCCATCCCTCCCCCATTTGGAATCGCATCTGGAAACCCCCTCTTTGGCCCAAAGTCTCCCATTCTCTGTGGCTTCTAATGCATCGTCGTATCCTCACATGGGAGAATATGGCTAGGAAAGGGTTCCAAGGTCCCTCTAGATGTTTTTTATCCACCAAACAATAGGAAACCATAGACCATCTCCTAGATTCCTTCGCCTTTACCTGCTCGTTGTGGGACACTATCGCTAAAGATTTTCATCGTTCTAATAGGGTTAAAGGCAATGCAATGGACACTCTTCAACAGTGGATTGATTTACCTTTTGAAAGAAAAATCCTCAATCAGATCTAGACCTTTACTCCTGGGTTTTTGTTTTGGAGCACCTGGAAAGAATGCAAACATTTTTTTTTAAGACACTGAGAGCATGATCAGAACGTTGTGGGATACAATAAAAAACAATCTTCAAGAAACTAACCACTCCAAAGGCTCGACGGTCACTGAACTTCCCACCTCCTAGAGTGAAAAGCATATTTGGGTGGCCTTAATCTTAAATTCCATAATCATTCCTCCATCCCCTGGTACCCCCAATATGCATGTAGCAGGCCCCCTACATGGGGATCCCCCTCTTGATGCAGTCTTCAAGATGAACTTCGATGCTCCCTCCAAGGGTAACCTAGGGAATGTTGGTTATGGTGGAGCTATCAAAGACCATAATGTCAATATCATCCATCTATTCTATGGCAACATTGTTCTTGATTCAAACAATGTAGCTGAATTGGAAGGCATGGTGGCAGTACTAATGATAGTTGACAGGAGAAAACTTCTACCTCTGATTATGGAAGGTGACTCTCAGATCATCCTATCCTTAGACAACAAAATGCACAATGGTACGTCGGTCACCAAAGTGGCCACCAGTTGGCACCTTGCGCATGGATTGGGTCGTTTTTCCACCCTCCTCCATTGCATGTAGGAACTCACCTTTCACCAAGTGCGCAGGAAATCCAATGCTTTAGAAGACTTCCTGGCTAACATGGGAGTGAACAAAAATCACACCCTTGTGGAAGGAATGATCCAAGATCCCCTTGATGACACCTTTCTACACAAGTGTAGACAATTTTCCAGGTCAGATATCTCTTCCCCAGATGTGGGTGCAAGCGATATTGATTATCGGTGTGCCATGCCTCGGTCCATGCACCCCTCGCGTGCCATCCAGCATGCAATTGGCACGTCCATCAACTTTGCCACCTTGCGGGAGGAGTAGTCAATCATTTCCACACCCATGACGTAGGGTGGTGAAATTCTTTCCTCCTCTTGAGCTTTCATGGCAATGCAGAGGTATTCCAGGTGAGTTGGTACAAGGTCTGGTCAGGAGGGTGTTTTGAACCACTTCGTCGTGGATTATTGCTTCATTGTATTTTTTTGGTTTGGCTCTGCTATGTCTGAATCTTCTATATGTTATGAAGTCTAGAATCAACCTTAAGGTGGGTTTGGCTCTGCTTTTTCAATTTTTTTGGGCTATTCTCACAAGTCTGTCAGTATACGTATTACGGATCTTCTCTCTTGTTCCAATGACGTTGGAACCTCCCACTAACTCTCTCTCCTTCTATGCACCATTCAACCCTCTCTGTCGAGCTTCTAGCTAATCAAAATGTCCATGAAACAGGGAGTTCCTTGACATGCCATTTCAAGTAGGGGAAAATCCCAGCAAGGGTTCAGTCTGCATACAGAAGAGGGGTATGAAAACCACCTTTCCAAACCGGCATGCATCCTCATTGAAGATTGGGAAGGGAGGGTCCTTAACCAGCGTCTCACTTCTGGGAAGGGCGGTGGCCAAACTAAATATTACTAGCTTGTAAAAAACATGATGTGCAATCTCCTGGAAGACATTCTAAGTAATTGGTTGGCTGCGTGTGATACTATTCTTGCTGTGAAAGCGAAAATGGTGGAAATGGGCACTCAGGTTACATCAATAGACAACACATTTGCTTAGAACTGCATGGATGGTAAAGCAGGGTGTAACACCCCGGTTTTGACCCCATTTGCATTAAATGTATATGATGTATATATTGTAATTAATCATGATATGGAGCTAAAGGAAAAAGCCCCACCATCAATTTAGCATTTAATGTTTTGGTGATTAAAATTGTTGTCGATGGTATATCATGCTATCTGGCACATTATAATTTTGGCATCATGTAAATATGGAGTTTTATTAAAATAAACCCCGACTAGCTATGTCAATGCAACCATAATGAAAAGGGCATGATTTCCGTAAGGATAGGGAGGGAAATTATTTAACCCTTGAGGCCAATGGGGAAAATCCAAGTGTTAGTTGTTAAACCCATTTAGTTGTCACCCACCCTTTTGACTTACTCACCTTTCCTTGTCTCATCCAACTACCAAATTAAAAGCCTCTGATGTTAGTTGGGTAGTTATTGCATGGATAGTAGTGTGGTAGGACTTTCATTCCTTTCCCACATGCACACTCCACCAGGGAGCTGATTGACCCTCACATGGGCAGGAGAAGCCACCACAACCCCCATATTCTTCAATTTTCACTCACGCAGAAAGGGGGGAGAGTTGTTTTGGGAATTCATGATTTTCCCTATGTGTGTGGCATTACCCTCACGATTTGGCTATCTAGAGCTCTCATTTCCTGATTTTGGACCCTAAACATTTTCCCCATCATCCTACAGTCACGTTGGGCTCTCTCTCTCAAACGGATGGAAGTTGTTGTGGGTTAATTTTTGTTTTTGTGATTTTGCTGTGTATATTTCTCTTCATGTTGTGGGTCTGGGCATGCGAATTTCACCTCCACGCAGGTGGCATTTTCCTTCCTCATGCAGCTAAGAAATCATTGTTCTTTTCCCATGAGTGTGGCTTGTTGCTGAGTTGTTTTGGCCACGATAGGGCCAAGAACAACTCTGAGATCATCTACCTCAATCTGAGTTGTGTATCACCATTTGGCTGTCGTAATGTTTCCCTTTTTCTTTCACAGAGCTGTGAATTACTTGATTTTGATGTGTGTATGCAGCAGTTGGTCTTTGGACTGTATTGAAGTGGGAATGAAGGCTTGTTATGCTTGATAAAACTAGTGTGTTTGGGAGCCTCGTAGATAGATCTAGAGGGATGGCTTTCTTCTCCACAACCCCTGAATAGCACTGGAAGGGAAGTCAGGGCCTGAGGGACTGTGTAGCAGAGAAGGGACCGATTCCTTGTGTTGGGTGTGTGTGGGTGTCCTAGAAGTCAGGCTAGTTTTGGTGTAGGTGTCCTTAGCTCTTCAGTGAGCCCACCAGCTTAGTAGTTAGCTTTTCCCAACTCCCCGATGGCCTGATAAACCCAACTGTGTTGGCTTGGCTGAGTTGTGTATCTTTAGCTATGTGTGAGCCTGCTTAGTATCCTTATTCCTTGGGGAATCATGCCCATCTCAGGGGTGGAATTGTTGTTGAGAGATTAAGGAGCACAATGGCCTATGGTTGGTTGGAATGTTGCAGTGACATAGTTGGTTGCGGGGAGCTTCATTCAAAGATAAGTATTCTTGTCTATTTCATCTCTGCAATTGTATTTATTGTTTAATGAATTACAATGAACATGCCGAATGCCTAACTGTATGGTTTTTCTTCCACTGAATGGTAATGATGTATCCATGTTTTACTTTCAAAGGATTTTAGTTTTTTATGTATATGTTCATGGGGCTCGTTGCCTAGATAGATAATGGTATGGTAGTGTCCTCATCACCGATTGGAGGGTCAGGGACATTACAGTGTGGTATCAGAGCACACATTGCAGTATGGGCCTTAATGGGCCATGAAGAGACAGTGATAGAGATAGGTTTCCCTCTGCCCAACAGAGGAAAAATGAGGAAATCAGGAAGATTTCAAAAAATTTCAAAAAAAAAAATTCTAAGTATGAAAAATATCGAATGGCTTAGGTTGAAGCCCATCCGATACATCGAATAACCTAGCTAGAATTCCATTCGATACATCAGATAACCTAGGTGGAATTCCATCCGATAAAGAACCCAACGGAGAGAATTTTGAAAATTTCTAAGTTCAAAATTTTTTATTAGAAGTCTCGGCGGGGAAGAGCCGAAACTCTTGGCTGGGAGGAGCCGAAGATATTGGCTAGAAGGAGCTGAACGTCTTGGCTGGGAGGAGCCGATGGTCTCGACTGGGGTGAGCCGAGACACAACCGACAAGGAAGTCAGAGAGAAAAATTTTGAAAATTTTTCAAACTGTAAAATTTATCAGAAGACATTTGCTGAAGCCAGCCGATTCGTCGGCTCAGTTAGCTGAAGGGCTGTCAATGAAACTGGATGAGAAAGTATGAAGGGAGCTAAAGCTCTTGGCTGGGAGAAGCCAAAGCTCTCAGTTGGGAGGAGCTGAAGGTCTCAGCCAGGCGGAGCTGAGGTGTCGGCAAGGCTCGTCGGAAGGGAGCCAATGCGGCGGTAGAAAGAAGAAGAGGAGAAGAAAGAAAAGTTTAGAAATTTTTCTAAGTATTGGAAATATCATAAAAAAAATTTCAATGTCTCTTGGAAGAAGTTTTCTGATGTGCGTCAGAAGAAAAATAAAGATCGAGCCGAAGTGTCGGAAGGAAAATTAAGTTCAACCCACCGAGGCATCGGAAAGCAATAGAGGATTGGTCAACCAAACCGTCAGAAGATTGATCCGAGGCATCGTAAAATACTAGAAGATTGGTCAACCGATGGGTTGGAAGACAAATGAGGATGGATCTCATAAGGCATCAGAATACGGATGAAGACTCACCCGATAAGGCATCAGAAGCGTTGTCAACTAATGATCTGATACATTGGATGAATAGTTGGGAAGGGATCTGATAAAAAAAAAAAATATGAGTTTTTCAGTGGAATTTTTAATATGAGGAAGCCCCCTTGACCCCCATCATTCCCTTCAGATAGTTGTTCTTGTGAAAGAAAAGCTCGTTTGAAATTGTTAATATGAGGTTTGCCAGTCAAGGTAAGTGATTTATGATTGTATAAATGATATGCAGCTAACAGTTGTGTTACTAACACATTTTGCAGAATCATAGTCACCTTCAAGGGTAGTATTGTAGGTAGTGCGGTTTGGTAAAGTAAGTTGTGGTTCAGTCATGAGAACCCATGATGGATATGATGCTTGGGATTCCTAGGAGCGTGTGCAAGATGCCATGGGAGAAAATTTTCGAGTTGGAATTGATGACATAGAGTCTAATAGAAGGAGATTCCAAGAGACATCGCTAGATATTGCATCCACCATGAGAAGATTAATAAAATCCCAGGAAGAGCAAAATCAGTTGAATGCTGCTATGTTACAGAGTTTGACAGACTTGCAAAGAAAGATAGACTCTGGAAAGGGTACAGTAAAACCAGAAGGTAGTAAGAGCAGTACCTGGAGAAGAAGAAGGACTTCTAGTAGATCATTTGACTCAGAAGAATCCAATCGAGATTCAAGATCTTCTTCTCTCAAGGGCAAGAGAAAGAGGCACCATAGCGATCGCTCTTGGGGTGAATTTAAGAAGGATAAACCTCCTACATTTGACAGTGAGGTAAAGACTAAGAAAGAGGCTGAAGCTTGGCTTCTTGGGATAAAGAATTACTTCCAAGTTCAGGATTATTCAAGAAACATGAAGGAAAGGGTTGACATATTCAATATGAATGGAAGAGCATCCATTTGGTGGGAACACTTCAAGCAAGTAAAGAGGATTAGTGAAAGGAGACTTAAGTGGAAACCATTCAAGAAGTATTTCAAGCATAAATACCTCTCTGATAGGTGTTATGATGATAAGATTAAGGAGTTCCATGAGCTAAGATTGGCACAGCAGAGCATGGAAGAGTATGCCAATAAGTTCTTGGAACTGTTGAGGTATGTCAGGTACATCAAAGATGAAAAGGTGAAGGTCCAGCATTTTCTGAGTAGATTGCCTCAGTCTTACAAAGACAGAATTGAGTTTTATGAACCTAGAACTCTTGAAGAAGAAATGAGGAAGGCTAAGTATTTCTATGAGAAAAGCAAAGGTAAACCTGATTATCATAAGACATGGAAGGACAAGAAGAATGAGAATTCTGACCAAAGGAAGAAAAGTTTCAAATCTTCTAACTTCAGGAATCATCCAAAGAAACCATCCCAAGATGCAAGTAAGCTAGCTAGAGTGGTGGGAGAGAAGCCAAGAGATCTGCAACAGAACAGAGAACCTCTCCAATGTTGGAAATGTGGAGGACCCCACATGCGCAGAAATAGTCCACTTGAGAATGAGAATGCAAGGCGAGCTTACAACATTCAAGAAGTAGAAACAGTGGGTCAAGTGGCAAGGGCTATCCCTAGGATTTATACAGCACTGGAGGACCTCCAGGAAGATCACCATTCAACTATGGTTGAATTTTCAAGTAAGATTGTTGAGCAATCTGTTTCTATTTTGATTGACCCTGGTTCTACTCACAGTTACATTACTCCTAGAGTAGTGGATATTTGTGATTTTAAGAAAGTCAAGCATAGAAAATATTGGTTAGTTCAGCTAGCCACTGGAACTAAGAGAAAGGTTAGTGAATTGGTAGAAAAATGTCCATTGGTCATGAATGGTTTGGTCACTTGTGTAGATCTGAATGTTCTACCATTTGGTTCCTATGATGTTCTCATTGGAATGGATTGGTTAGAAGCTCACAAGGTAAAGCTTGACTATTATAATAAGACTTTTGAATGCATGTATGAACAAGGGAACCCAAAAGTTTTGAAAGTAATTCCAAAGATGATTTCAGTAAGGCAGGTTTCAGCAATGCAGTTGAAGAAGTTCTGTAGGAAAGGTTACCAGTTGTATGGAACTCATATTCTAGAGGCAACAGAGGATGAAACTCTTAGGCTGGAGGACTTTCATGTGTTGAATGAATTTAGGGATGTGTTTCCTGATGAGATTCCAAGAATTCCTCCAAAGAGGGACATTGATTTCACAATTGAACTTGTTCCAGGAGTAGCACTACTTTCCAAGACACCCTACAGAATGAGTGCCCCAGAAATGATATAACTGAAGATGCAACTGCAAGAGTTGTTGGAGAAGAAGTATATCAGGCCGAGTGTGTCTCCTTGGGGAGCACCAGTTCTGTTTGTAAAGAAGAAATATGGTACACTTAGGTTGTGTATTAATTACAGACAATTGAACAAAGTTACTATAAAGAATAAATACCCGTTGCCTAGGATTGATGATGTCTTTGATCAAATGAGAGGAGCAAAGGTATTTTCCAAGATTGAATTGAGTTCTGGTTACCATTAGGTGATAATAAAGGATGAATACATTCATAAGACAACCTTTAGCATAAGGTATAGACATTATGAGATTTTAATGGTACCATTTGGTCTCGCAAATGCACCAGCCACATTTATGTGCCTTATGAACAATGTGTTCAGCAGGTATTTGGACAAGTTTGTTCTTGTTTTCCTTGATGACATTCTTATTTATTCTAAGAATGAGGAAGAGAATGAAGAGCATTTGAGATTGACATTGCAATTGCTCAGGGATCATCAACTGTATGCAAAGCTGAGCAAGTGTGACTTCTATAGAGATAGAATTCAATATTTGGGTCACATTATCTCAGAAGAGGGTATATCAGTGGACCCTGAAAAGATTGAAGCAATTATGAATTGTCCTACTCCAAGAAATGTGACAGATGTAAGATATTTTATGGGACTTTCAAGATACTACAAGAGATTCATTGAAGGATTCTCCAAATTTGCACATGCCATCACTTCTTTGCAAAAGAAGGGGATAAAGTTTGAATGGACATCGAGGTGTGAAGAAAGCTTCCAGCAGTTGAAGAATCTTCTCATGAGTGCACCAGTATTGAAAGTTGCAGATCTAGAGAAAATTTTTGTGGTGTGTACAGATGCATGCGGACAAGGGCTTCGAGGAATCCTTATGCAAGACAACCACGTGATATGTTATGAATCAAGAAAGTTGAAGGAACATGAGAAAAACTATGCCACTTATGATATAGAGCTTGCAGCCATAGCACATGCTCTCAAGATGTGGAGGCATTGCTTGATGGGTAGAATATTTGAGCTAAGGATAAACCATTGTGGTTTGAAGTATTTGTTTGATCAGCCTACTCTTCATGCTAGGCAAGCAATATGGCTGGATTTTTTATGTGAGTTTGATTTTGAAATCAAGCACATAAAGGGAAAAGAGGAGAAGGTAGCTAATGCACTCAACAAGAAGGTGCAGGAAATGCATGTGGCATCTCTTAGTATTTGCCAATCCGATTTGAGGCAGCAGATTGTTAATCATACTGTTGGAGATGAATTGTATGAGAAATTAAAAGACAAATTGCAGCAGCAAAGTCTTGAGAAGAGGTATGAGGGATATAAATTGGAAGAAGATGGACTTCTTACTTATAAAGGCGGAATTTATATTCCAAATGTAGCAGAGTTGAGGAGAGTTGTTATGGATGAAATCCATCAAGCTCCATATTCTGGTCACCTAGGATATCAGAAGACAATTTCTACAGCCAGAAAGCATTACTTTGGCCAGGAATGAAAGAGGACATGGACGAATAAATTTCAAGGTGCATGAAATGTCAGTAGGTAAAGGTTGAGCATCAACACCCTGTAGGTTTTTTGCAGCCTTTGCCAGTCCCAGAATGGAAATGGGAAGTTATTTCCATGAATTTTATTATAGGATTTCCAATGACTTGGAGACAACATGATTCCATCATGGTTGTGGTGGACAAGTTGACAAAGGAAACACATTTTATATCCATGAATTCTACGCATAAGACTGATGACATTGCAAAGATGTTCATGAAGGATATTTTCAAATTGCATGGATTTCCTAAGGCAATAGTCTCCGACAAAGAAGTCAATTTCACTTCCAATTTTTGGAAGGGGTTGTTTGCAGATTTGGGTACAAAGCTGAACTTCAGCACTACATACCATCCTCAGACTAATGGGAAGAAAGAGAGAGTTAATCAAGTGCTTGAAGACATGCTTCTCATGTATGTGATGGACAAACCAACCAAGTGGGAAGATTACTTACACTTGGTAGAGTTTTCTTATAACAATGGACAGCAGGAATCCTTGGGGATGAGCCCATATGAAACTTTGTATGGCAGAAGGTGTAGGACACTAGTGAATTGGGATAATACAGTGAACAGGGTTGTGCTTGGTCCATAATTGCTCAAGGAGATGGAGCAAGAGGTTGTAAAGATTAGTCAAAATATGAAAGCAGCTCAGGACAGACAGAAAAGCTATGCAGATAAGCATAGGGTGAACATAGAGTTTAGTGTAGGGGATCATGTCTACCTCGGAGTGAGGGAAACGAAGAGTTCCTTGAAGCTTGGAAGTTGTGCCAAGCTATCACCAAGATATTGTGGGCCATTTGAAGTGCTTGAAAGAGTAGGGCCAGTTGCATATAGACTTGCATTGCTTGCTAGCACTAGAGATCATAATGTTTTTCATGTTTCTTTACCTAAGAAGTATGTACATGATCCTAACCATGTGATAAATTGGGATGTGATTCAAGTGGAACCCGAGGGAGAGTTCCAAATTAGGCCAATGTGCCTCCTCGACAAGAAGGTCGCAATGCTCTGGAACCAAGCCATAGGGAAGGTAAAGGTGCAATGGGAGCACTACAGTCCTAAAGAGGCTACATGGGAGCTAGAGGATGCCATGCGATTGGCACAACCATTTTTGTTTAATTCTATGAAACAATGAGGCCATACCAGTGTAGCATTTTGTTCGATTTTGTAAAGCACTGAGGATGATTCTATTGAAGGGGAAGGGGAATGTAACACCCCGATTTTGACCTCGTTTGCATTAAATGTATATAATGTATATATTGTAATTAATCGTGGTATGGATCTAAAGGAAAAATTCCCACCATTGATTTAGTGTTTAATGTTCCAGCGATTAAAATTGTTGCCGATGGTATATCGTGCTATTCGGCACATTATCATTTTGGCATCATGTAATTATACATTTTTATTAAAATAAACCCCAACCATCTATGCCAATGCAACCATAATGAAAAGGGCATGATTTTCCTAAGGATAGGGAGGGAAATTATTTAACCCTTGAGGCCAATAGGGAAAACCCAAGTGTTAGTTGTTAAACCCATTTAGTTGTCGCCCGCCCTTTTGACGTACTCACCTTTCCTTGTCTCATCCAACCACCAAATTAAAATCCTTTGATGTTAGTTGGGTAGTCATTGCATGGATAATGGTGTGGCAGGACTGCCAGTCCTTTCTCACATGCACACTCCACCAAGAAGCTTATTGACCCTCACGTGAGCAGGAGAAGCCACCACGACCCCCATATTCTTCAATTTTCACTCACACAGAAAGGAGGGAGATTCGTTTTGGGAATTCATGATTTTACCTGTGTGTGTGGCCTTACCTTCATGATTTGGCTATGTGGAGCTCTCATTTCCTGATTTTGGACCCTTAACATTTTGCTTACACTCTCTATCTATGGTCGGACTACTCTATAGCGAGCTACAACGTAGAAGAGCACATAGAGCTATTCCAATTGTGTTTTTATGTGAACATCAGTTGCAATACGCCAGATGGATCTTACTATATGGCTAGTAGTTTTTTGACACTAAAAGCTTAAGACAATTGAACTATCTCTTTTATTAGGTCATTGCTAGAAGCTACGTCGTAGACAGTTATATTGCATCTATACGTAGCTCCCCAGTTGGATATAATTTCACTAGCCCTATTACAATGGATCTAGTACCTGGGCTACTACTCCGCTAATACAATAATGGGAAGATAGATAGGGATATTTTCATTATTCTCCATATTTTTTTCCACAAATGAGATAGAATAGAGATATTGGGATCCCATAATTCCCTGTTAGGTGTATAATAACCTATAGTTGTTTTTGCAAGCTATACTTGCTCCTTTTTTTCAAGTTCAACTACTATCCTTAGAAAGTAAGTCCCATGGCAGCCTTGTTTGTTGTTGACAAATGACACAACTTCATCATCATCATACAGTCACGTTGGGCTCTCTCTCTCTCAAATGAATGGAAGTTGTTGTGGGTTAATTTTCTTTTTTGTGATTTGGTTTTGTATATTTCTCTTCACAGTGTGCGTCTGGGCATGAAAATTTCACATTCATGCAGGTGGCATTTTACTTCCTCATGCAGTTGAGAAATCGTTGTTGTTTTCCCATGAGTGTGGGTTGTTGCTGAGCTATTTTGGCCACGTTAGGACCAAGAACAACTCTAAGATTGTCTAGCTCAGTCTGAGCTGTGTATTGCCATTTGGCTTCCGTAATGTTTCCCTTTTTATTTCATAGAGCTATGAATTGCTTGATTTTGCTGTGTGTATGTAGTGGTTGGTATTTGGACTGTATTGAAGTGGGAATGACGGCTTGGTATTCTTGATAAACTTGGTGTGTTTGGACCCATAACATCTGATGAATGGACCCATAACATCTGATGAATTTATTAGTTAAAGAGATGACTCTGGCGTGCATTTCCAAGTGGGCTCTCAACCTCCTATTTTCAACACTCGATCAATTTTTCATATTTTTGGATATGCAAGCTAATTTTTTTACCTCTTTTGGCAGGATGATATTTTTCTCATGTGGTCACCATAAGAAAAACTAAGAACATGGATGGATAGCCAACTCATTAAATAACATGCCTATACCTTCTGATTAATTTATCATCACTCAGACAGGCTTTGGCATGCATTTCCAAATGCCTCTTCAACCTTGTGATATGACATTTAGTCAATTTCTTTAAACCCTAGGTCTCAAAGGTGATTTCAAATTTTCATCAAACTTGGAGTGTAAGACATCCAATGGATGGAGGACAACCAGATGATGCAATTAATACTAATTTCATCCTTTGTAACTACATTTTCTCTCCTCGGAGGGCATTTTACTGAAGTATGATGTAAAAGCTACTTAAGAACCTGTTTTGGCAAATCCACAATCTCTGCCTCAAGTAATTTTAGGTCAAAGTAAGAACATGTTCAAGTAGACAAAATAGTCACCTACAGGATTCCCATATGGTGAGGGAATTTCTTTCAACACATAAATTATGGCAAGCATTCTCCTAGAGAAAATTGTCTAATTTGACCAAAAAGAACTTCTTTTGGGAGGCATGTATCTTCTTCCTCAAAGAGTTGTTTTGAGAACTGCTACCGTGCTTGGATAGATACTTCAAACAAATATGGGATGACAGGACATGGCCTGTATTTTCTCCTTTTTATGAAATATGGTGGGAATTTTCATAAGACTACTGCTTTAGGACAATGTTTCACCACTTAGTATTTTCCCAACTTTATCATACATGCCTATGCCCATCAAAAGTTCTTTTTTCATTAACGAAAATCTCTAGGATATGTATGTCCACAATCATCAGTTCACCAAATGTCACCAATTCTCAAGACTACCTATAATTGGTCTAAATTTGGTGACATTTCACAATGTTATCCTATTTAAAAAAAACTAGGCACATAGTTAGAGAAAGAGTACCTTACATGAGAAAAATTGCATATCAAACCACTATGGAAGAGGGAGTGTTAGAATAAAGTCATGGAGTTTCAGTGGGAAATCCATGAATGAAGCAATATGACCACTGCCCGTTCCAAATTGAATGCCCAACATGATCTATATGAGGGGGAACCCCATACCTCTTTGCATGCATTAACTAGTCAAGTGGCCCAAGAAACACACTTCTATATCCGTGTTGTGAACAAATTCCAAACCAAACCAAATAATGTCTTATACTTAAAAATAATTCAAATATAAATAACTCTAAAATAAATTACACCTTCGAGAGAAAAATAGCTTTTGGTAAAGATTTTGGGAAGAAAAAACTTTTGATATTAAAACATTACAAGTAAATATATTTCCACGCTAAATTATACTTGCTTGGTAGCTTATATTCTTGTTTTATTGAGTGTAGGTACCACTAAATAGGTATGTATAAGATCTATCTTCCTTGAGTGATGGTGAAGATATACTAGGAGAGGTTGAAAGTGATATGTGTTGTACTAGATCTACCAGTTCTATATCAACTAGATCTGAAAAGGTAAGGAAAATATTTCATAGACGCATGCAATATTTTATTGCCAACAGAGGGTCATTTAATTACTATGCTGAGAGCATAGGTGTCATTGAGTTTCCCTTGAGGTATAGACATCTAGTGCAACGATGGGTACCTAATGGGAGGATGTATCACATTTCTCCTTAGTCCTTACATGGATTGGGGCTATTTTCCATGGATGGCATAAAGGTCGGCTATGGCACTGTAACTAAATTGATGGATTATGTGAGACCATTATATAGATACAATAATTGGTTGATCTTGGTCCAATATACTCAAAGTATGAGGAGATACGGATTTGCCACAAATTATATAGAACTACTAGAACACAATAAAAACAAAGGGGTGATTATTTATATTGATGAGAGACCAAAATCGTTCGAAAAGGTTGTTGTATTTATAAATAGTACATGGCCAGTGACAATAACTAAGAAACCAAATTGCGAATTTGAGGGACACAAAGAACATCATATATTTGTATGTGCAACAAAAAAAAATACTTCCAGGTGAATAGTTGTTGATTGATTACAACTTAAATCGAATAGATGTGGCTTCCTTGGTCCAGGGTGACTGTGGAAGGTCACACACTATGCCTCATCAGGTAAATGCTAAATATAGTAACTAAACATGATACAATAACTAAATGTTTCGATTTTGTTTTGTTAACATTCGATTTTCACAATTGGCATTCGCTTTTTTCATGCATATTATGAATATTTCCATGTGATAACATGCTTATTACACTGTTATGCTTATCTCATCTTTTTTATGTTAAAATTATTGAATCAACTTTTATTGATCGATTTATTTTGTTAGGGTTGCAGTAGTGGAAAGCCACATGTTGCTTCCACAGTACAGGGTGACCGTGGAAGGTCACAATCTATGCCTCGTGAGGTAAATGATAAATATAGTAAATAAATATGACGTCAATAACAAAATGTTTCGGTTTTTTCAATTAACATTCGATTTTCATTGTTACCATTCATTTTGGCTGTGCTTATTGCAAATATTTCCATATGATAACATGCTTATTACATTGTGGTAGGGGTCTTCTCATCCCCATGGAGCAAAACATGTATCTCCTCCTTTGGAGGTAAAAGTAAATATTATTGCAGTATCTCATTTTTGTTTATGTTACAATTATTGACTCAACTAAATATAGTAACTAAATATGACTACAATACTAGAAACTCCAACCCTGGAATATTTCCATGTGACAACATGCTTATTACACTGTGGTAGGGATCTTCCCATTGTCATCATGCAACAGAATGTGTGTCCTCTACTTCCATGGTCCAAGGTGACCGTGGAAGGTCACACTTTGTGCCCCATCAGGTAAGTTAAATATAATAACTAAATGTTGATATTTTTTCTGTTAACATTCAATTTCCATTGTTACCATTCACTTTTTTCGTGCTTATTGTGAATATTTCCATATGATAACATGCTTATTACACTGTGGAAGGGGTCTTCTCATCGCCATGGAGCAGAGCATGTATCTTCTCCATCGGAGGTAAAAGTAAATATTATTGCAATGTCTCATTTTGTTGATGTTACAATTATTGAATCAACTAAATATAGTAATTAAATATGGCTACAATAACTAGAAACTCAAACCCCAAAATATTTCCAACTGACAACATGGTTATTACACCATGGTAGAGGTCTGTCCATGCTCGTCATGGAATAGAACGTGTGTCCTCTACCTTTGAGGTAAAAATAAATATTATTGCAATATCTCATTTTTTTATTATGTTACAATTATTTTCATCACATTTATTTATTGATTTATTGTGTCAGAGTGGCACTGGTGGAAAGGCACCTACTGCTTCCATGGTCCAGGGTGGCCGTGGAAAGTCATGCTCTGTGCCCCATCAGGTAAGTGTTAAATATAATAACTAAATGTTTTTATTTTTTCTGTTAGCATTCAATTTCCACTATTGAAATTCACATTTTTCTATGCTTATGGTGAATTATTGATTGATTTATCATGTCAGGGTGGGGACTGTGGAAAGGCACCTACTGCTTCCACAGTCCAAGGTGACCGTGGACAATCACCCACTAGAAGTAGATCAATAGGGGGTGACCATGGGAAGTCACCGACCACAAAACCGCATCAAGTAAGTGTTAGTTCTTAATAGTAACTAAATTTCATTACAATAACAATGTTTGAATGATGTTAAAATTATTTTTCTTAATTTTATTGTTTGATGAATTTAGTCCAGTGCACTTGATCTGGGTGATGAGGAGCTCAAGGATTAAATTTACTATTCCATAGACCCTATGGATACTATAAAGAAGGCCCTGAAAAGGGAAAACATATAAATGATTTCCTTGGCTTGCATAAGGCCCATGACACAGGATATCAGGGTAAGGATTGAAGAGCTGAAAGAACAAATAAAATATTATGGGGTAGGTGGCATCTTCACATATTTTTTAAGCTATGACATGATTTCATATTTGATATTATTTTTTCTACTTTTACAAGTGATCTGATAAAGTAAAGTTTTTTTCGTTTGTAGGATTTTTTACAACCTGCGACTAGAGAAATTGTCGATAGAGGTATAGGTAGCAGTCATGCTCTAATGCAGCAACAACACCAACGAAGCAATGTACCAATGAGGCTTTTTGAAGCTCTCTAGGTGGCCTCGAATCCATTAATAAGGGCACCAATTTTGATCAGCATGACATGCCAGAGCATGATGAGATGGAGCCTAGGACTTCACATGACTCCGAATATGAACCTACTATAGATGACCAGGAAATGTTTCCTGGAGCAGAACGAGTTAAAATCACCAGATCACGAGATCTCGCCTTTTTGGTGGATGACGCTTGTGTTTCGATCAAGATTCAAAATATTGCAGGTATTTATTAATTAATTTATTCATTTTAATCATGAAATTGAAATGGACATACGATGAAATTATTATAAATTAATGGATTACATGTTTTCGTAGGAAACAATGTTTTCTACAGGAATTTGAATAAAAAATCATTGAAGTTGTTTGGCCCCACCATTCACACATTGTGGAATAGCCAAGATAGCGCAAAGAGAGATATATTGATAGACCACATGGTAAAATTGGCTAGCATTACATTCAACAAGAAAGTGGTTGCAAAGTTAGCCGGAGAGAATTTAAATATAACAGGGCCCAAAATAGGGATAAATTGCAACTTTACCTCAAGCATGAGCACCCTCCCATGGTTCCAGAGAAATATTGGAAGGCACTCATAGAGGATGCAAAGGAGGACTTGCTAAAAAGACAAGGAAAACAACCACAGCCTTGAAAAGCAATGTATAACACATATCATCGTTTTAGTGAAATATGCTCATTTATTTTTTGTATTTTTCGTTTTAAGCAAGAGATATCTAACGTTTTTCAAAATTTTCATGTACAGGCTACCAGACACCTCCAAAGAAACCAAGACTAGAGTGGAAAAGCACGGGCAACATAGACTGGGCCAGGGTGGCTATAGAAAACTAAGAGGCGGAATCGTAAGAATTAAATGATTAACTGTGGGCAATATTTATTTGAAAGTAGCGAACAAATATCTGTTTTTGATAGAGGGAATTTTATATGTGTTATGCATTGCAAGGAAATATGTTCCAAGATGCTGCCACCGATCTTGGTTTCAAGTATGGTTTTAAAAGTGCCATTGAATATTGGAAAAGCTTGGGGCAGAATCCAATCTCCCCAATGACACAGATGCAGTTAAATAAAATGAATAAGGACATCATTGTAGTATACTATTAAATTCTATTCATTTTTTATTATATCACCCATAAATAAATATTTATGGTCTCTTTTAAGCAACTTCATCACTAAATCCAACGGTACTCCGCATGTACCAGCTGATGTTGGGGTGTGCATGTCCCATGATAGTGGGGAGCAGAGTGGTCATTCTGATATGTGTGCTTTGGAAATAGAAATATATACTATGATTATAGATATTTATTTCCTGACGTATACTTATAAATTTTCTTCTTTTGATCGAAGACCGTGAAGCTCAGGAGGGTGAACCGCAAGAGGAATCAGCAGGTAGAGAAACAATTAACACACCAACTATCACAGCTACACAGACAAGTTAAGAGAAATATTGTAATTTTAATCAAAATTATGAACTATTAATTTCAATAATATTTGAACATATCGATATGCCCATTTTCGGTGTTGCAGTTCACACCCCTTCAGAACTACCTCCTAGCCCTACTCAACGATGTACAAGAAGTATGATACATGAGGGCATGGAAACACAAAAAATAGCATGACATGGATTTGTAGATAATCCACCAAATTATTATGATAATATCCCAATTATTGTCAGTTATTTCAATGCAAAAAAAAAATCAAAGAAAAAGTAGATGTATAAATTCATGACTTGTATTTGGATGTATATCGATGTTTTTAGTCTCAAACATTGTTTATATGAATTACCAAATTATGCTTCAATGTTTTTATTTTTATATGTTTTGATGACTAACCTAGTTATGCATGAATGTTTAAATGTTTTCTATGTAAACAACATCATTTATTGGGTATGGGGAATTGAGAGTGATGTGAGGGGGAGGGGGGGTGAGGGGCCATATGAGCTTCCACCTTCACGTGGTTATCCCTGTTTAGTAGGGAATATAAAAATGTTCTATAAATAGAGAGGAGCTCAATAAGGTATAAATACTCTTTTATTACTATGTATTAAACATGGTTGTAAATTTTTAAATGCATGTCTATTTCTTAAAAAATATTAATAAATTTAACACTTCACAGCTCATTGATTTCTATAGGACTTTGTAGTAGGATTTAAATCACTGTTTATTTGCTTATACATTATTTACTCATATAAAAATTCTGTCTTTGATGATTTATGCATGTATTGGTGAAATAAATGCATCTTGTGGACAACTCTTATCAAGTTATATGGGTGAATGGATATGGCGAAAGGACAATGATAAGGTAAGGGTTTTGACGTGTTCTTTATCCTTAATGTGTTTGTCTTTATCCTTAAATTCTCTTTCATTCTATTAAGATACAAGAGATACAACCAATAGTAAATAACTACTTTTATACTATAATCCAAACTATCGAGACAACCTTATAAACAAAACAAAAATGCTTCTTAGTAACGCAGAAAAATAGAAGAAAAAACACATAGAATAAATTAGGCTTTTTTCATCCCTTCTTCCTATAATTTCAGCATGATGAAACCCTAGGTTAAGAAATTTTAATTGTTCAAACCCTAATTGTTCATCTTTATTTCAAAACTAAATTTTCTTATTTGTATACTTGTAAATAGTATTCTTAGGTTATTTTTGTTTCTCTTATGTTTTAGACTTAATTTTTATGTGTTTTTGTAACTTTTATTTTATAAAAAATATCTGTAAAAAGAGAATTTATGTGTAAAACCCTAAAAACACAGACCTGCTGCTCCCATGATCCGAGCCCTCTCCTTTATCAAACACATGTCTGCAATATGTATTGTAGACCTCGTATTCTCTAACTGCCTTCTCTGCACACTCAAAACAGAAAACAAGTTAGTATTTCAAACTATTTAGATGGTGGTGTATTTTGTAAAATATATATTATTGATTTGATCAGTTTTCTTCCTTATTCGCATTAGTTTTCTGGGTAAATGTAAGTCTGATTTTTTACTAAGATATGGAACCTTACATCTCTGAATGCACGGTGATATAATTCTGACATATTTTACTGAGTATTGTTTTCGATTTTCTTAGTGCTAATTATTGCTGTTAAGAGTTGAATTATGGTAACGGACTTGATGATTTTATATTTTAGGCTTATATATAGGATCGAGTGAATGATAATAGCATTATGGTTATCTTGGAACTAAATTTTCATTAAGTTAGTATTTTATATCTATGCTATCACATACACAGATCTGGAAATCATATCCTTAATGGCACTTTAAATGATTAACACTATTTATTGGTTGCACTATTTTACACATTCTGATTACTGTGATGATAAACTTTTAGTTGTTGCATGGAATATATGTGGACCATAAATTCATATGTCTAGATCTTCAAAGGTAGCAAATAAAGTGATTTTATTACATGAGTGTCTCCAAGGAAATTATGATATGGTTTCTAAACTACAAATTGCATTCTCAACTGTGCAACCTACTTCTTAGTGCCAAAAGGTAATTTGGTTATATTTTTAACATTTAAGCTAGATATGATCTTAGGATCTTATCTGAGAGAATAACAAGCACAACAATAAATCACAAGAGACAATGAACACAAATATTTCCCTTGGGGAAACCATAAAGGAGAAAAGACCACAACTTACTCAGAGATAGAATCAACACCAAGAGTAAAACCCAAAGAAATTAAGATGATCTTCCGACAGCAGTAGTCTCTCTCTCTCTCTCTCTCTCTCTCTTGTCGTAGCTTCTTCTCTCTCTCTCAGTTATGCTCTACAGCTGAGTGTGAGTGAATGTGTATGAATTGTGTTAAATAGAGAGGCTCCCTCTCTATTTATACTAATTCCCGACTTGAAAATAACTCACTAGGGCTGACTTCTCTAGAAGAGTCTAATAACCCTAAGAACCCACAACTGCGGGGAATTTAACCCTTGATCAATAAGGAGGGTTATACTCTATGACTTTACATGACTTGTTTACATGATTGAATATCCTGATCGGAACATCGGGGCATGACATGACTCAATTACATTACATAAAATTCACGGAATAAACATCGGGGTATAATACATAAGATATACAAGTGAATACATTCCAAAGCTACAAAATACATCAACAGTCCCTCTTAACTAGGAAGGTATTCTCTTGACACAATTTGTCAACACAATTCTTCTTCTCTATATCATCTAAATCATCATCATGTCATATTCATCTTCAAGTCATATTCATTGTCAAGTCATCTTCATTGTCAACTCATCTTCATCAAGTCTGGATCATCACTTGATATAGAGCATCACTGGATCATCATCAAGTCTGTATCATCACTTGATTTGGATCATCATTGGATCATCATCAATTCTGGATCATCACTTGATCTGGATCGTCACTGTATCATCATCAAGTCTAGGTCATCACTTGATCTGGATCATCACTGGATCATCATCAAGTCTGGATCATCACTTAATATGGATCATCATTGGATCACCATCAATTCTAGATCATCACTTGATATGGATCATCACTGTTGGATCATCACTTGGTCATCATCACTGCTGGATCATCACTTGGTCATCATCACTAGTGCTATCTCAATTCTACTCGTCACAGGAATTTCTACAGAGCCAACCCTTTTTCATGTTGGTTGTAGACCTAGCCTCCATCTAGTTCTTCATCATCTTCAGCACTTATATTTGACCATGGAATGAACCATGTCAAAAATTCCCGCCCAACACTTACATTTGACCATGGGAGGAACACATCCAAGAACCATGTCAGAAAGGCATGCCCAGCACTCACATCTGACCATGGGAGGAACACATCCAAATCCCATGTCAGAAAGGCCCAGCACTCACATCTGACCTCATCTTTTCAGAAAGGCTCTGCACTTACATCTGAACTCATCATGTTAGAAAGGCGCTGCACTTACATCCGACCTCATCATGTCAGAAAGGCTCTGCACTTACATTCGGCCTCATCATGTCAGAAAGGCGCTGCACTTACATCCGACCTCATCATGTTAGAAAGGCTATGCACTTACATCCGACCTCATCATGTCAGAAAGGCATTGCACTTACATTTGACCTCATCATGTCAAGAAGGGCTCTGCACTTACATCCATCCTCATCATGTTAGAAAGGCACTGCACTTACATCCGATCATGTGGGAACACATCCCTCAATCACATCAGAATGGCTCTGCACTGATCATGTGAGAAAACATCCCACAATCACATCAGAATATATTTGCACTGATCATGTGGTAACACAACCCACTATCACATCAAATCATCTTTGCACTTATATCTGATCATGTGGGAACATATCCCTCCATTACATCAGAATGGATCTGCACTGATCATGTGGGAACACATCCCACAATCACATCAAAATATCTCTGCACTGATCATGTGATAACACAAAACACAATCACATCAAAGCATCTCTGCACTTATATCTGACCATGTGAAGCTCAACCTTCCACCAAGTCAAAAAGGCCAATGGACACATCAATTCCCTTTGGAGGGAACCTCGATCCAGAGAACACCAAGTTTCTCCCTGAAGTACTCAAACTTTACTCTGGCTAATGGTTTGGTTAATACATCATCTACCTGCTCATCCAGGCGATTCACTGCTCCTCTCTGCACCATGTCCATGATATAGTGATACTTGATCTCGATATGATTTGACTTGTCATGGAACACTGGGTTCTCCGATAGCTTCACACAGCTCTGGTTGTTGCAATATATACAAGTAGCATCAACATGGAGATCAAATAAATCAGACAGTAGTTTTCTCAGCCACACTGCCTCACAACAAGCCGAACAAGATGCAACATACTCTGCTTCGGCTATACTCAATGCCACACATGATTGCTTCCTGCTAAACGAGGAGATCACACCTGATCCCATACTAAAGAAACACACTGGAGTGCTCTTTCTATCAATGGCACTGCCTGCTCAATATGAATCCATGTAACCTTCTAGGTTAATCTTTTGATTCACCTCATACTTAAGCCCATAATCAATTGTACCCTTTAGGTACCTCGAAATATGCTTTGCATCAATCAAGTGAACATGTCTTGGATCTGTCGAGAACTGGATCAATGTGTTCACACAAAAGCAAATATCTAGTCTCATATTCATCAGGTACATCAAGTACCCAATCGTCTGACGATACATCATAGCATCAACTACTTTTGAGGAAGCATCACTCAATAGCTTTAGTTTCGATGCCATAGGTGTGGTCATGGATTTGCAGTCCATCATCTCGAACCTCTTCAGGATATCTATTGCATACTTCCCTTGTCCCATGGAAATTCCATCTGCATTATGCCACACCTCCATGCCTAGAAAATAATGCATCATGCCGAAGTCCATCATTTCAAACTTGGCAGCAAGCTTCCTCTTTGTATCAGCAATCAACCCATCCTCACCTGTTACAAATAGATCATCTACATACAGTAGGAGTATCACTGGGTTCCCTTCTTCAACCTTGTAGTAAAGCTTGGGAATCCGCTTTAATCTTGGTAAATCCCAAACTAGATAGGAAGTTGTCAATTCTACCATACCATGTCCTGGGTTCTTGTTTCAAACTGTACAGGGCTTTCTTTAACTTACACACATGAGTCTCTCTTCCATGTGTCTCAAAACCAAGTGGCTGCTCCACATATACTTCCTCTTCTACTACACCATTCATGAAAGTTGTCTTGACATCCATCTGGTGTACTTTCCACTTCATTACTGTAGCTAAAGCAAGTACTGATCTGATGGAAGTATATATGGCTACAGGAACAAAAGTTTCTTCATAATCTATTCCTTCTTTCTGGGAGAAAGCACGAGCCACAAATCTTGCTTTATATTTCTCTATGCTATGATCTGCAGCATGCTTTATCTTATAGATCCATTTGGAAGTCACAACGGACTTCCCCTCTGGTCTTGGGACAACATCCCAAACATCATTCTTCATGATTGATTGATACTCTTTGATATAGCATCCTTTGATTCTTTCTTTTCTACTGCTTCTTCATAGTTGGAAGGTTCTTTATCAATGAAGTCTCATAATAGGGCTACATAACCGAAGCAAGACTTGGTTCTTTTCATTTCTCTATGTATCTCTTCTAGAGCTCCATATCTTTCTGCACCTTGGATAGCTTCTCATACCCAAGCAAGTTTCCTCTTGTGAGGATTCTTATCCTGAGGTGGATCTTCAAGTTCTTGAGGTTCTTGTATTTCTCAATCTTCTTCTGGAATTGCTTCATTCATGGTTGTGCCATGAATTCTGGGTATTTCTGTTTCTACAGGTTCTTCAATAGTTCTCTTTCTAGATTTGTTGTAAGATGAGTCTTCGTCAAATGTTACGTCCATGCTGATGTTGATATTCTTGAATTATGGGAAGTATATTCTGTAAGCCTTCAAGCTTTCAGAGTATCCCGCAAATATACCCTTCCTTCTTAAAGGATCTAACTTTGTCCTCTTTTCTTTTGGAATTTGTATGTACACTCGACAACCAAATATTTTGAGATGACTGACTTCTGGTTTCTTACCGAAAAATACTTCTTTAGGTGTCTTGTTCTCAAGTACTATATGTGGAGTATGGTTCTGTATATACACAACTGTTCTAGCCGCTTCTACCCATAGATGCATTAGAAGATATTGATCATGAAGCATTGCCCTTGCGGTTTCCATGATCATTCTATTCTTTCTTTCTACAACCCCATTCTGTTGTGGATTATATGGAGTGGTCAACTCCCTTTTAATCCCTGAATCTTTGCATAATTCCTTGAATTCATTTGATGTGAATTCTCTGCCACTATTTGATCGAAAATCTTGATCTTCTTCTCTATGTAGTTTTCGATCAAGGCTTTGAATTCCTTGAACTTGCTGAACACTTCATCTTTTTTCTTCATGAAGTATATCCATGTCTTCCTAGAAAAATCATCAATGAAAGAAACATAGTATACATACCCGCTTAATGAACTGGATGGCATTGGACTGCATACATCAGAGTGAATGATTTCCAATATTCCTTTAGCCTTTCTTTCTCTACTTGGAAATGTTTTCTTTGTGTTCTTTCCTTTCGCACATCCCTTGCATACTCCTTCATGTTTTGCTTGTATTTCTGGAAGACCTTCAACAACTTTTCTTACAAGTGGTAGTACCCTATAGTGTACATGTGCAATCCTTCTATGCCAAAGTTCATTGGGTTCTATTGAGTCATGAACCAAAGCTTGTTATGGTTGGCTCTTTAATCAGTATAGTCCTCCCTCTTGTTCTCCAATTACTACTGCATCATCAATAGTCTTTCCTTTTGGCCACATGATGACTTGGCCATCTATAAATGCAACTCTTATACCTTTTCCATCTAATGCAGAGATGGAGAGAAGGTTCTTCTTTAGTCCTGGTACAAATAGGACATCCTTCATTTTCATAGAATTTCTAGAGTCTAATTTGTAGGAGGATTCTCCACTACCTTATATTGGATACTGGTAGTAATCCCCAAGTTTCACCTTTTAGGGTGATTCATGTTTTGATAGTTTCACAAATGATTCTTTGAATCCCATTATGTGTTTGGAAGCCCCACTATCTATAAGCCAATCATTTCTTCCATGTGTGTTGTTTCCCTTGAGAGTGGAAATCAAAACATATTCTTCATCACTTCAAGAATCATCACTTTCTTGTTTGATTCTCTTCTTGGAAGGCTCATCATCTTCTGTAGCATGAGCATGATGTATTTTCTTGTTTCCCTTCCTCTTGTGAGATCTATCTTTGTTTCTAGGAAAATCTCTTGCAAGGTGTCCTCTTTCATCACATATAAAGCAAATGTACTTAGACAAATCTTTGTTAGAATTTCTAGTGTTTTTCTTTTGGTGAGAGTGCTTACCTTTGTGATGGTATGTTCTACTTTTCTTGGATTGTACTCTTAGAGCTTGATCTTCACTTCCCATGTTTTCTTCTCAAGATGATATTTGAGCATCTTCTTGTGAGCATTCCTGCCATAGTCTACTAAACTTGACTAGCTTCTTTCTATCACAAATCCCTTGAATGAAAGAGTCCCATGCCCTAGGGAGACCATTCAAGGTGGTCATCACAATTTCTACATTCTCTACTTCTTCATCTACCACTTCCATATGTTCCTTGATCTGAGAAACCATTGTAAAGTAAGACTGGATGATCTCTGCATTCTGGATCTTTACATTCTTCAATTGGTTTCTCAGAGTCATCTTTCGGTTTATGTTCTTCCCTTCAAATAACTTGGTCAAGGAATCAAACATATCTTTAGGTGTCTTTAGAGAGGACACCTGTGGTATGAGGTGATCCTTGATTGAATCATCAATAATCCTCATATCCATGAACAATTCATTCTTGTGTAAGTCCTTAGCCTCATCTCCCTCTAGAACTGGAACCTCTTCATCGATGTAAGAGTCCAACTCATTTTCTTCCAGGACAAGGGAGATCCTACACTTCTAAGCTCAAAAGTTATCAGATCCCTCAAGATTTTCATCAAGCTTAGTAATATGAGACATCTTAACAGAGAACCTAAAATGGAAATCCAAAGGATTTAGATCTTACCAGGTTAAGATGTCGGAACGGGATCTGGAGCTGAATTTCTATAGAGCTGGTTTTCTAGTTCAGGAGTAGATTAGGTTTGAATTTCCCAGAGTTCTACCCAACCAAAAACATTGATCTTGATCTCTAAACTTCGAATTTGGGGAGGATATCAATCAAGTCCTAGGCTCACTCAAAAATTACACTTCTATGGAAAGCCCTAATTTTCGGCAGTAGTGTTGGGTCAAAAATTGAAAATGCTTAGAATCATATTTTGCTTCAACAGAAAGATGCACCCAAGAGAGGAGAGTCAGCCCAACCTCCTTTTGTTGAAAATATATGGAGAAAGATCCAAATAGTAGGAAGCCCTGGATTCAACAACTACATAGTGTCTTCTTCTCAGGTTAGCTCTGATACCATGTTATATTTTTAACATTTAATCTATATGATCTTAGGATCTTATCTTAGAGAATAACAAGCACAACAATCAATCACAAGAGACAATGAATGAAAATATTTTCCTTGGGGAAACCATAAAGGAGAAAACCCTGCAACTTCCTCTGAGATAGAATCAGCACCAAGAGTAAAAACCAAAGACAGTAAGATGATCTCCTGATAGCAGTAGTCTCTCTCTCTCTTGTCCCAGCTGCTTCTCTCTCTCTCAGTTATGCACTACAACTAAGTGTGAGTGAATGTGTATGAATTGTGTTAAATAGAGAGGTTCCCTCTCTATTTATACTAATTCGTGACTTGACAATAACTTAGTAGGGATGACTTCTATAGAAGAGTCTAATAACCCTACGGCCCCACAACTACAGGGACTTTAACCCTTAATCAATAAGGAGGGTTATATTCTATGAATTTACATGACTTGTTTACATTATTGAATCTCCCGATCGGAACATTGGGGCATGACATGACTCAATTACATTACAGATACTTCTTGAAAAAACATCGAGGTACAATATATAAGATATACAAGTGAATACATTCCAAAGTTACAAAATACATCAACAAATTTATGATGAATTTTTTCCTACATGAGCTCATTCCTAGTATTAGAATAGAAATAAGTTGTCAATTTTTTGTTGACTAACAAGTCTCTTTCCCATCATGTGCTTAGGGGAATGTTTTTATCTTATGGGCATATTTGTTACTAACTTGACCAATTTTGGCCATTCTTGAGGTGGTTGCATAAGAAGGATAAAATTTTCATATTCACCTCTTTCAATAATGAGCAACATAAAAACAACTTACCACTAGTTGGCACTACATAGATCCTACACATATTTTCTAGGTGAACAACTACTCTTTTTCCCTAGGGGTTGAGTTATTTTTTTAATTTTTCAATAATGACGAATTCAATGCACCTTATGTTTTTTGTAGTATGATGAATTATCACTTGTAGCTCTTCACACGTAGTAGAGCAAGTGTTGTTATTTCACGAGGAGTGTCTCCAAGGAAATTATGATATGGTTTCTAAACTACAAATTGCATGCTCAACTGTGCAACCTGCTTCTGATCAATGCCAAAAGGTGATCTATGATGAATTGTTTGTTATATGAGATCATGCATAGTAAAAGAATAGAAATAAGTTGTCAATTTTTTGTTGATTAACATGTCTCTTTCCTATCATGTGCTCAAGGGACTTTTGTTTTCTTTTGAGCATATTTGGTACTAACTTTGACCAATTTCGTCCATGCTTGCGGTGGTTGCATAAGAAGGATTAGTTTTTCATTTTCATCTCTTCCAATTATTGCGGGATTGACCTTCTCTGGCTTCATTTACACCTGCGGGCATACTCAGTCTTCAAAGCTTGGGCTCCCTTCATCTTCAGAACATGGGCTTCCTTTACTTCTGACTTGTGGGATTCTTTAAGCTTCCACGAGTATCTACAGGCCTCTGCAGGCTTCTTCCAAGCTCTGTACGCATCCTTCCATTCCCTTGTGGGCTCTTTAATCTCCAGTGGCATTAACCTAATTTTGGATCATATTAAGTTGATCCAAGCCCAGTGGTGCCTATGTATTTTACCGATGGTATTTTTATAGATGTACCCCCCTACTTTATCATAGAAATTAGCTCTCAGTGGTGCCTATAATATCATTTAATTAATGTTTATACGATCCCTGTGGTGGTTAAAACTTATTGTATCGATGGTATTTTTATAGATGCACCCTCCTACCTTGTCATAGAATCTGCTCTAAGAGGTGCCACTTTAGCCTCTAATTATGTATTTTAGCCAATTATTATGAATTTGTGCATCCTAATGGGAAAACCGTTCTTGAGGCAATAAATAGGGTGCTTAGGGTCACTTTGGGTACTTTTGGGAACTTTTTAAATCATTATGCCTTATTTTTTAGAGTCAGTTAACACTTTTTGACCTCCCCCCTAAACTTCCCATTTATTTTTTTCCCTTTTACTTTAATGTGTTTTTTCCCATATCTTACTTTCCCGATATACTTATTTTCTATAAATCACCTTTCATGTGTTATAATTTATCCATTTCTTTGTATTTAAAATATAGTATGTATTTGTTCACAAGCACTTATTGCAGATCCAAAACCGTGGAAAGGAAGGTGCCTTTCCACAGATTTTTTTTTTTTTTTGAAACCTCCAAGTTTCGTCTCAATATCGACAAACTTTCGCTGTGAGTACTGCAAAATCGTTGAAACCCGGGGTGGCTTTCTAGGAATACCGTCGCTATAGAGACAAAGTTTCATGGAACAATTACCGTTCAACTTGTAGATTTCGTCGAAAGTGTTTGGTTTTCCATGGTTTTGCATGGAAGAAATTTCTGTTCAAATTCGAGAATTCGTCAATAGAGAGACAAACGTTCGTCGAACGTGCTCCACGGTTTTGCGTGGAAAAAAAATTGCCTAGCATTTTTTGGCCATATTTTCGTCATTATAGGGACAACAACTTTGTCGATAGAGCGATGAATGTCTGGAATAAAATTATGTTCAAATTTTAGAATTCATCGATAGAGAGACAAATAGTCATCGAACGTGTTCCACGGTTTGGTGTGGAAACTAGATTTTGTCTAGCAGTTTTTGGCCATATTGTCATCGTTATAGGGACAAAAAATTTGTCGATAGAATGACGAAACGTAGAAAATGAATTCTAAAAAATCAATTTCAAGGCCACCATACAGAAGACACGTAGTGGCCAGTTTTCATCTCTATATCGATGGCTTATAAAGTTCATCGATATATCCACGAAATAAATTCCATGAAATGTCATGACCATTATTGTCGCAATTGAGACAACAAAACATGGAAATAGCAATGAAAAACCGTCGCAATTTTGATATTATGTATTAGTGATTAAAACGCTTGCACCCAGATAAAATTACTTAACATTCATATCACTACACCATTGATTTTACTCAGAGGATTTCAACGTGATTCTATTTGGTTTAATCAGAGAGCTAATGCATTGACAAGTTCACATATTTCATTCAAGCGGGATAAGATGTAAAATATAACACAACTTCACATATTTTGTTCAAGGTAAGATATAAAAAAAACATGTAAAATTTTTAAGCATTAGAGGGTTCCTCTGCAATGCATATTTTGTAAATAATAAAACAAATTTGAAACTATGATTGCAGAGGGTTCCTCTACAATCAACTCTGAAACATAAAACAAATTTGAAAATATATAACCTAGGGCACAAAAAAATGAAAAAAATAGTTTTACCAATTGATGATAATAACATCAATTTTGCTAAGAGGATTTCAATAAAATCTGGTTTAGTTTGATCATAGACCTAGTGTGTTGGCATGCTCATATATTTCGTTCAAGCACAGTAGATTCAAGAAAGACACATACTTTGGGTCTGATATTTTGGGGTAAATAAAACAACATGGAATTGGAGGGATTTTTCCACTGCTTTTTTTAAACAGAAAGAATAAAGAAGTTTATATTAAAAGGGATGTGCACATGCATTCATTATAGAGTAAGAAAATTTCTGAAAAAAAAGATATGATTGATAGGAGAGATTTACAAAAAATGCCAACAGAGTTGGCTTCCATCTAAAAATGTTGAAAATCATCCTTCTATTTACTGTAACTTGAGAAGAGTAAACATGAACGAACTGCTGGTTTAAAAATATGCAGAAAAATAGGAGGGATTATTTAGTTTTTTCCTGAAAATTGTACTAGATGGATGAATAAAAAATCTTCCATGGGTTGGGCCTCATCACTAGGAGAGTCATGATAGTGGCTGCATTAATTCATCCTTGCTATCTTCCTCACTTCTTCTCTGATGATGTCCACCATTCCCATAATTTCTTTGAGTTATTTTTCATGGTCGTTAATGTGGGAATCATGGCATGCAATTTGGTTGGACATATACCTGATGTCAGAAGCCATGAATTGACATCGAAAGACATAGTTCTATTTGTTTAGATTACAACATTGGGAGTCATTCTATAGTCTTGTAATATCAAGACAGTAGGCTTGTGTAGTCCTACGAATACCCTCATAACATTGAGGTGGACAGTAGGATTGTGTATTCCTATGAATATCCTCATATGATTAAGGTGGACAATAGGCTTGTGTAGTCCTATGAATATACTCATATGATTGAGATGGACAATAGGCTTGTGTAGTCCTACGAATATCCTCATCTAATTGAGGTGGAGATGTCGTAAAGTATTGTAAGTAATAGCAAGATAGTAGGATTGTGTAGTCCTACGAATATCATCATATGATTGAGGTGGAGAGTAGGCTTGTGTATTCATACGAATATCCACATACGATTGAGGTGGATAGTAGGCTTGTGTAGTCCTATGAATATCCTCATATGAATTAGGTGGACAGTAGGCTTGTATAGTTCTACAAATATCCTCATATGATTGAGGTGGACAATAGGTTTGTGTAGTCCTACGAATATCCTCATGTTGTGAGGTGGTCATGGTCAACAGGTGCTACAAGTCTCCTTGAGGGATTAGCTACCCCTAGAGTGATTTACTTTAGCATATGACTATATGACTTGGGGAAATACATATGATCATAGTTTTAGAAACGATATTATGAGTATGATATGATTAATTAATGAAAACAAACATGGACCATGTAGAGATATTTAATATAAGCATAGAGATAGAGAGAGAATTTGAATTGTAGTTATGGAAACCAAGTTCAGTTAATTAAGGGTTCAACTCCTTAATTTATGAAAATGGTTATTGGAAATAAACACTGATGGACATGCACTAGTTTTGATAAGTTACATTCAGTTATGTTCAGTTACATTTAGTTCTACTCAATTACATTCAGTTCAACTCAGTTACATTTAGTTCAATTCAGTTAACTACTTAGTTAGAGTTAGTTAATTAATGGAAGGCACATATCGTCATGTGGAAGATAATTATGGGGTGCCAACTTGACACCAAATCAGTATGGGGTGCATGATTAAAGATGGATTAGTGTTCTAAGTCTTAATAAGTTGTTTCTACATGCAACCATTTTATTTTTGTTGTAAAACTTGATTTGACTTGTTATTAAAGTGTTATGCACTTGGCAAGTTAGATACGGTGTTCCATTCGATCTCCACTCTCTGGTGCTCTCCGTGAGAGAAATATGTTATTGTGTTGTAATCATTCTCTGCTATGAATCTATCATACTCTAAGATTGATTGTTGGGTTTTTTATCCTCTGAATCAGTAGAGGGTTTTCTAAGGCTATATCCTATGTTCTATGGTTTGATTTATGTCTTTGGATTATTGATGAGATTTATATGCACTGTTATTATGGATTAAAGTTTTAAAGTTCAAGTTTCTTCAATTTTTCTCAATTACTAACATGGTATTAGAGCAAGGGTGTGCAGGAGTTTAGTTTGCGCAAGCAACTAAAGCCTACGTGGTCTTGAGAAGTATTGAGCAAAGAGCTTGGAGCCATGGCATCGATCTCCATTGAACTGGAAGACCAGTTTG
Source organism: Pseudotsuga menziesii (assembly GCA_001517045.1). Lineage (NCBI taxonomy): Eukaryota > Viridiplantae > Streptophyta > Pinopsida > Pinales > Pinaceae > Pseudotsuga > Pseudotsuga menziesii. The sequence goes on from LPNX010970555.1 coordinate 175,911, forward strand.
AATATACCTCCAAATTGAAGGAAAGAGTGTGAATCATTCTTTAGGAGAATGATCTAGATGTTTACTTGACCCTAGTGAGCGAGGACTCTTTATGCAGGGCGAATTAAAGAGCAAGTCAACATGCACCATTTTTGTCACTTTTCAGGAGACAAATTTCGTGGAGACGTTTTGATCAATCCATGAGGAATCAGACAAAATGGATGAAAAGCCATTCCGAAATTGGCCGATTTAGCTTACTCGCAAGAATATTTCAAAAATATGCAACTGTTTGAGAGATACAATTAGGTATTTGAAGATGAAATTCTCATAATTCATGTTATGGTTGTTTTTTCAAAGTGGACCAATTGATGGAACAAACCCAAGAGTTGTAAGTTGGATATGTTATAGCGGATTTCACCACACTAGGTGAATCACACATTGTATGGCCTTCCCTTGTCCCGCTGCAGACTCATTAACCCCTTTGGACCACTTTATATC
>LPNX010970561.1:0-98766 GCA_001517045.1 Pseudotsuga menziesii
TTCTCTTGCGAGTAATGCATGCTATCTTGACACTCGTCTTCAACCTAATTTAGCAGTTTATGAAAATTTCCCTAGATGCAAGGACCCAAGCGAGGAGAGGATAGGGAAATAGGATCAAGCCCTCATTTCAGAGGGTGCAAAGAAGTTTGAATCAAATATTAAACACACTACAGTGTACCTACAAGAATGAGATGCAATGGCTCTCCAAAGTGCCTCCTCCAGCACCAGAGAAACCCACCACAAACGTGCCACAAACCCACGACCACAAAACGGTGAATAGACGCCCTCGTTTTCCAAAAAAACGCTGCTACGGTGAATAAACGCCCTCTGCAATAGCTTCTTAGCTTTCGTGAAGCGCACAGGCATTGCAGGCAGAGGCAAGACTAGTGAAGCGCACAGGCATCGCAGGCAGAGGACTGGTGAAGCGCACATGCATCGCAGGCAGAGGCAGGACTAGTGAAGCGCTCGGGTGAAAACGTTGAATAAAAAATACCCCAGCATATTGGGTATTTAAATAGTAAAAAAAAACCCTAAATACCCCTAATATACCCCCAATATATTAATTTTTAATTTTTTTAATTTTAACCCCCCCAATATGAACGGACATGATATCGTATTGGTCCTTAGGTGACGACCTCGTGATAATTTTTCACTTTTTTTCTAAAGCATTGGATCAAGATTGGTTGTACATATTCCGCTAGCCTTTCTCATTCTTTCAAGTGTGCATCTTTACTCAGCAGATCATCTCTTGGCCATAGATTTTATTTTATTTGTTCCATAGCCGTTGATCTTTCTACCTCATTAACCACTTCCGCCTCTCCATCACCATTTATCTCCTGTGCAACTTTTCCCAACGGATCCATTTTAAACCATAGATCTTCACACTCACAACTTTACACCTTTATATTTTGTAACGAATTAATCAAAATGCACATTTTAATAATGGAATCAAGACCATCAAACTTTGCCAATTTTATGCATCCTTTTATCATTTCTCGATTACATCTCTTCCTCAACTATTCAACATAGAGGTGTTAACAATAGGGAAGGAGGAGTTCATGGTGGATGAAACCATAATTGTAGAGGTGACAGAACTCCCAAGAAATGGGGAGAAGTGGTTTAAAACCACCATTACTAAAAATGTGGAGTTCAGATCCTATTTAAAGCTTGAACACAGAGATGTGGTGTGGAAGAAAAGTGTTCCATCCACCTGGCTAGAAGAAAGGTGGCAGCAATTACGGAAAGCCATTGTGGTATATATAACTTGTGAAGGGAGATACAACAGGGCAATGCTATATCATTTCAAACTAATGAACCATTTTATAGGAACAAGTGCTCTAAATTTACCTTTCTACTTACACAAGATCCTGACAAAAATGTCAGACCAGGTGAAGGCTCAACCAACCAAGATTGATGTAAGGTTGTCTCACCATGGCCTTATATAACTCCTTATCGAAGAATTACTGAAGAAGAGAAATATGGCATCGACACATTTTCTATTTTGGAATGGTTTTGAAATAGGCCTACAACTAGAAGAGAAGGGAAACTCTCCTTCGAAAAAAATCCACCAACCCCAGGAGTGGAAAGAGAAAAACAAAGGCTATCTCACCAGCATGTGTAGATCATCCTTCTTCCCCTTATAAAAAAAATAGGATAAAATAAACCTGTACTTCAGTGAAAAGGGAAAAGAAATCCCAACATAGAGAGAAAACATTCTGAACTTTCCCTACTCAGACTCAGAAGAAGAAAGAGGGAAAGGGGCTGACCTAGTAGAGCAATTGACAGTAGAGCCAGAAGAGCTTCCTTTACCAACTCCTAGGGAAGAGAAGGATGAACAAAGAGTAGAGACCTATGCAATTGAACCTAGATCTCAAAGAGTGAGAAAACTGCTAGAAGAAATACATGAACTAGAGATTTTGGACAGAGAGATAAAGAGGAATAATGACATTTTGACCGAGAGGAATAAGCAGTTGCAAAATTCTGTCCTAGAGATGAGAGGGATGTATGTCCTACTAAAAAGGAGAAATATAAGTTACATGAAAGACACCACCAGGATATACAGGATGATCAGGCTTCTGAGGTCACAGTTAAAGACTTCCAGATCAAACCCTAGCTCTCGTTTTACACTAGAAACCCTAGCTGAAGTAGCAGTAAGCCTTCAGAATCCAGAGGCAATCCAAGAGGCTGTTGAATTTCCAAACATTGGAAAAGCAGAATAAATACCAAAATATCAACAACAAAACTGAAAAAGGATGAATTTGGGAGGTAAATAACAAATTTTGCAAAAAAAAAGGGCTTTTAGTGGCTTAGGTAGACGCAAAAGCAATTCATTAGCCATCGGAAGTAGAGGTTTCAGCAACTAACAGACCCAGAATTTTGACTCCTTAACCACCGAAAGCAGAAAGAGGCACATAAATCAATTTTGGCATAAAGGACCAATTTTGGTAAATATACCTAGCCTAGGGAGGAAGTGTAAAGATGGAGGTTGCTGAAATACGCCATCAGAAGAGGTTTGTTTCAGTATTGAGGATACATCAGAGAGGAAAGGGTCACAAACCCTACCTATTTTAGCAAATAGTGACTTATCTAGCAGAGGACCAGTTATAGCTTTATCCCCAATACTCACTGTAGTCATCAAAAGGTTCAAACAGTGAATGAGTTTTACAGTTAGATAGACTAGTAGTTAAATTAGGGTTTTTTGACTTAATTCTGCAAAAACAATTATTTTTTCTATTTTTAAGAAATCGGATGCAATTCTTTAGGATCTGAATATTTTTGTAAAGGCTATAAAGCCTAAGACTTATGTTATATAAAACGTTCGACTTCAGGGACTTGTAGACCATTACTATTATCAAGTTTCTCATATTGCTCATGACCTAATATAAGATCTTTTGCTATCATATGTTCAGCTTCCATTTCTCGCCTATTCTGTGCTTATGCTTGAATGTGTTGTTTAGGTTTATTCATGTTATTTTATGTTTGATAGCTATCATGCTATCTGCATGTTTATGATTTGAATTACAATTACTTTCCTTGTTATGATTAGCCATTTATATATAACTATTTTATGTATCAATATGCCAGCATGATAAGTTCTCCATCTCTGCACCATATTATCAAACCTCTGAACAATGGTAGTTAGAATACTTATCCTTGATTGAGTTTCATGCATTTATTGAGAGTGTGAGGTCTTGGTCACAAAGAATGAGAACTCTAGATCCAACTTCGAAAGTATAGACAAGATTAGTTAATCTTCCTTCTTCTCAACCCCACATTGTTTTAACTACAATACAAGTGATTTGAACTTGGTGAATAAGTCTTGGATTCTGTCATAGTGCACTTGGCTCAATATTATCAACTCATTCTCAAGTTGGTGACTGCTTAGCTCATCAGTTTTTCCAAATAGATACTCAAGATTCTCCTAAACATCCGTTGGTGATGTCAAACTATCAAGGTGGAACAAAAAATCTCTGGAGATGCTCAGAAACAAAACCATATGCTTCATCCAATTTGTTAAAATACTTGTCTTTTACTACAGTGGAATTTGGTTCCACTTCAGTGCCCATAGTAACTCTAAAAAGCCCCTTGGCTCTTAATTGAATCGCCATCTCTGCCTTCCATTCAAAGAAGTTTAAAGGTGTTAGCAATATGTGGGTAGCCTCCATTACCACCTATGCTAATGGTGGTAAAATTGCTATCTGGGTTACACTCAGCAATTCAATTTTATCTGGAATTTACTAACAAAGTGGCTTAAATCTACTAAGAATTTGGTCTGCAACTCAAAAGTCTCCAACCAACTCTGATACCACCCAAGGAAAAGGAGAATAAATGAAAAGAGAAGGCCAATTGATCTTATTTCCACAAGGGATGGCATCTAGAAATCTCATGCATGAATAAAACCATAGACACCATGGCACAGCTGCTGGAGAAGAACAACATTCGAGTTCCTAACAGTACTAGGAATAAAGATGGCAACTCTAGTTCAAGTGAAGGAAAGGAGAAATGTCATGCATTTGTGGTAGGTACTTCTAATGACTCATGCTTTATTATTGATTCAGGTGCTTCCAGGAATATGGTATCCAGGAGAGAATTCTTCTCCTCCATGAGTTCAAATGCTGGCTTAGCAGTTTGAATGGGAGATGATTCTGAACTCCAGACCAAAGGGATTGGGATAATTTATTTATACCATGGATTATTTAGTGATGTACTATATGTACTGGACCTTGCAGCAAATTTTCTGTCAGTCTACCAGATGACCCATACAAGAGAGCCAAAGAGAGTAATCTTTACTCCTAACTCTATAGAGATTTCTGAAATCTCAACAGACCAAGTTGTTGTAGTTGGATATGATGATCATCATGAGAGAATTTACAAATTCCCTAATTTCCTCTCTACTACCATTGATAAATCATTTCAGTCACATGCCAATGAAGTCTCCAAACTGTGGCATGAGAGGTTTGGTCACATAAATTATAGATATCTCCAAACATTGCACAAAGAAGGAATGGTGGAAGGGCTTCCACAAATTCAGCCATCTACTAGAGAATGTATTGGATGTCTAATTGGGAAGAATCATGAGCATAGGTATGATAAGGGGAAGGAAATGAGAGAAACCCAACCACTTGGGTTGGAGCATTCTGATCTGATTGGTCGACTACCCACTCCCTCATATGGTAGATCTAGGTATGTGCTGACATTTAATGATGACTAGGGTTATTAGACTATCCTAGAGAAGTCAACCCTAGGTGAGTTATTGTAAGTAGGGGCAATAGTCCTCACCATTGTGTTAAGGTTAACCCTCCTTGTTGATTGGAGGGGAAAAGTCCCCACAAATTGTGGGGCACTAGGGTTGTTAGACTCTCCTAGAGATGTAGGCCCTAGTAAGTAATTGTTAAGTGGGACCGACATGTTGGAGTGGACATTAAGTGAATGGAAGAATATAAATAGAGAGTGATACTCTCTATTTATCATACACACACTCACTCACTGGGGTGCATGAGTGAGAGAGAGAGAACAAGCTTTTGGAGATCATCTTTATGTTTTCGGGTTTTACTGCTGCCATTGGTGCTCATTCTATCTCTAAGGAAGTCACATGGTTTTCTCCTTTGTGGTTTCCCCAAGGAAAATTCTTTGTGTCTCTTGTCTCTTGTGTTTATTGTTGTGCATGTTATTCTCTCAGATAATATCATAAGATCATATTGCTTAAATGATAAAAATCTAATATGGTATTAGAGCTAACCTAAGAAGAAGACATTGTGCAACTATAGAATGCTAGGGATTATTAATTTTTGGGTCTCTCTCCACAATCCATCAGTAAAAGTATGCTAGGACGACTCTCCATTGAAGGGCGCATATTTCTGTCAAAGCAGAATTCGATTATGGGAATTTTCAGTTTTTGGTGCAGGAAATTAGGGATTTCTACTGAAGAGGAATTTTTGAGTGAGCCCACAATAGGATTTCTCTCCTCATCCAAATCACATTTTAGAGACCTAGTTCGAGATTTTTAGTTGGGTTAATTTTAGAGACCTGGTCAGAGAACTGGTTCGAGTTTGACCCCAAGCCGGAAAAACCCTAAAATACTAAAACTGATAATTTTTGGTACATTCATTATATCTAGAGATTGGAGAAGGATAAGGAGCTGAAACTTTCATAGGAAGAATATAAAATACTTATTTACACTCTATCCAATTTTCAGCCTCATATTCACTATATTCTAGGAGATATGATTCCTCCAATTTAGGGTTCCATCCTCTTCCACGATTCATGCCTGAACATGAAACCTAGGGATAATTGCTATACCTTAGGCTACCAAGGTCCAAATGAAATTTCTCAAGATGTTATAGAAAGGGCATGGAATTCACTTTCTTGGGTAGAATTTTTAGACCTAGAATATGAAAGAGTGACGCGTGGAAGTCCATACAACTTCGCTATGCTGAACAATCCTGAAACAGATCACCTTGGGAAAACGATCATAAGTCCCAATTGGTGAAACCAATTATGATGAAACATATCGTGTTGAAACAGAAACAGGAGGGTCTACCTCATTACGAAGTGTTAGGAATAGAGGATTAGTAATTTCATAGATACCTCATAAATAGTATCAGGCATTACTGCAGAAGAAATTGGAAAACTAGGGCTTCCTGTTTCGGGAGCTTTCCTCCACTGTTTTCAGAAAAAGAGTACATTGGACAGCTCACCTTGAAGAGGTATATCTTTCTATCCAATCATATCTAAAATATTTGAAGTTTTGAGAATTAGGGTTTCTATGACAAACCCTACACCAACCAGCTTCAGAACCAGGACAAACACCTCAAATCAGTAAGATCTAATCTTTTGCTATTTTCATTTGAGGTTCTCATTTCAAAGGGATCTATCACATCAGCTTGATGATAAGCTTGGTGAATTTGAAAACTTCCAAGCATGGAAGTATATGATCTCTCTGAAGAAAATGAAATGGACACCTACATAAGTAGAGAGGTTCCAGTTCCAGAGAGATATGAGGCTAAAAGCATTACACAAGAAGAACTTGGTCAAGGCCAAGAAGATCATTGTTGATTCAATCACGGATCACCTTATACCACAAGTGTCTTCCCTAAATACCCTGAAAGAGATGTTGATTCCTTGACCAAGATATTTGAAGGGAAGAACATAAATCAGAATATGACATTGAGAAAATAGTTGAAGAATGTGAATATCTAGAATGCAGAGACCATAAAGTAATACTTTACAAGGGTCTCTCAAATCAAAGAACAACCTGAAGCGGTAGAAGAAGAAGTGAAGAATGCATAAGTTACCTTGAATGGCCTCCCAGGATCATGGGATTCATTCATTTGAGGAATGTGTTCCAGAAGGAAGTGATTACTTTCAGCAGACTCTGGAAAGAGTGTACAAAAGAAGAAGCTCAACTCATAATAAGAGAAGAGGAAAAGGAAGCAACTGAAGATCAAGCTCTCACAATTCAAAGAATATCCCTCAAGCAATTAGGAATATGAAGGACTCAATTCTTGAAGAGCCTCTTATCCATATTGAGCATTTGGATAAGAAACGATGAAGTCATGAATGAAGAAGATGATGAAGCGAAAGGATCAAGAAGGAGTCTACCCATGACACAAATAAAGCTAAGTATTTCATTGTCTATTCATGATATTGTTTTGTTATGCATTTGTTTATATTTAGTTGATGTATTATGCATGATAGAATGTTTGCATTAATGACAGTATACTACTAATATGCATGTGACATGTAAGTATCTCATGGTGCTATACAACTATCCATTGCTACTTATCTAGAATGAAACCTCTTTGATGACATATTGGATTAGTGCACAATCTCAATGTTGTCCTGGTAGAGATGGAAGGCATCTAGAAAATTTCCATGAGATATGGATGAATGTTGTATTGGCTAAAATAGTTGCAAGATTATATATTTATGAAAAATATTTTTTTCATTATGAATATACCTTATGAATTGTTTCTAACCATACAGCTAATGCATTTGACTTGTAGTAAATATCACATAAAATTTCCTACAAGCAAAGAAGGATGAGACTTGTTCCAAAGAACAAGTGATGACAGTTCAAGATGAAGAATAATATGACAAATGCAGCGACATCATTGATGTAGAACCTTCCAGCTATGAAGAAGTAACCAAGAAGAAAAGGAAGACCAATTCAAGAAGAATAATGTCTAGAATGCAACATCGAGACCTGAAGGGAAGTTCGTAGTATCTTCCATATGGATCTACAAGTTCCATCATGTAGTAGATGGAAACATCGTGGGATACAAGGAAGAATTCATAGCATGAGGCTTCTCACGAAAAGAAGGCATAGACTACGAAGAGACATTTGCATCTAGTGGGATTTGAGGCACATGGCAGGTGGACTCATGTGTGCAAATTAAAGAAGGCCTTGTATGAGCTCAGAAGACACCCATGGGATGACACATACATGAGGAGCTTGAATATCACCTAGAGTGATGAAGATCTTAACCTTTGCTACAAGGTTGAAGATGAAAGCCTATAGAGGATGACAAGCTCACAAATGGGTGTGAGAAGAAATTTTGAAAAGGTTCAAGATAGAGGATCTTCGTATCTAGTGATCCTAGATGGATACATAGAATATTAGTAGTAGAGGAAGCTACTTGTCACTCTAGTATGGAATGTTTCAGTGCACAGAGTACGAAAGGCAGAGGGAGTATGATTCTGTGCTTCAGAGGGATTGACTACAGAAGATCCTAAGGTTTGACATGGTACAACAGGATGTACAGATTACTGATGACTCTAGGCTTTACTGAGAGTAAAGTGGATTCCAACCTTTGCTTCAAGGTTGAAGGAGGAAGACCAGTGATGCTCTTGTCATATGCCGATGACTTGTTCCTGACAGAAAAGAGGAACTCGTTAAAGCGCTTGCAAGAAGGAGACTTGTTGCTAAATTTGAGATGAAGGACTTGGACATGATGCACTACTTTCTAGGCATGGGGGTGTGGTAGAATATCCCCGGGACAAGGGAAGTATGTAGTAGATATTCTAAAGAATGTCAGGATGATGGACTGCAAGGCCATGACCACACCTATGGCATCGAACCTGAAGCTATTGAGTGATGCTTCATCAAAAGCGGTTGATGCTACGATGAATATGAGACCAGATATTTTCTTTGATGTGAACACCTTGATCCAGCTCCTGACAAATACGAGACATGTTCACTTGTTTCTACAAAGCATATTCTGAGGTACCTAAGGGGTACAGTTGATTATGGGCTCAAGTATGAGGTGAATTAGAATATTAACCTGGAAGGTTATGTTGATTTAGATTGGGCAGGTAGTGCCATCGATAGAAAGAGCACTTTAGGGTACTACTTTAGTATGGGATCGGGTGTGATCTCTTGGTTTAGTAGGAAGTAGTCCTGTGTGGAATTGAGTATAGCTAAAGTAGAGTATGTCATAGCTTGTTCAGCTAGTTGTGAGGTAGTATGGTTGAGGAAGCTACTGTATGATTTGTTTGATCTCCTATTGGATGCTACTTGTATATATTGCAACAACAAAAGTTGTGTGAAGTTGTCTGAGAACCCAGTGTTCCATGAAAATTCAAAGAATATCGAGATCAAATATCACTATATCAGGGATATGGTGTAGAGAAGAGCAGTGAAGCTCCATTATGTTGCGAAGGATGAACATATAGCTGATGTGTTGACTAAGCCATTAGCCAGAGTGAAGTTTGAGTACTTTAGGGAGAAGCTTGGTGTTCTCCAGATCGAGGTTCCCTCCAAGGGGAAGTGATTAGTCCATGAGCCATTCTGACATGGTGAGAGGATTGGTTCCTTCCATGGTTAGATGTAATGGTTGGGCCATTCTATCATGGTGAGAGGATTGGTTCCTTCCATGTTAGATGTGAGTGCTGAACCATTTTGATGTGACTGTGGGATTGGTTCCTACATGATTCGATATAAGCGCTGAATTCCATTCTCTGAATGGAGGCACCTGGTAAGTTACCAGGAATACTCAGCCTAGGGCCGAGGGCCATTCCGATGTGACTATGGGATATGTTCCAACATGATCAGATGTAAGTGCAGACCCATTCTAAGGGGACTATGGGATGTGTTCCCACATGATCAGATATAAGTGTTGAGCCCTTCTGACATGGTTCTTGGATGTGTTCCTCCCATGGTTAGATATAAGTGCTGAGCCCTTCTAAACTGGATGCAGGATGTGTTCCCCACATGGTTAGATATAAGTGCTAAGCCCTTCTAGCATGGATGCGGGATGTGTTACCCACATGGATGGATATAAGTGTTGAACCCTTCTGATACGGTTCTTGGATGTGTTCCTCCCATGGTCAGATATAAGTGCTCAGCCCTTCTGATATGGTTCTTGGATGTGTTCCTCCCATGGTTAGATATAAGTGTTGAGCCTTTTTGATATGGTTCTTGGATGTGTTCCTCCCATGTTCGGATGTGAGTGCTGAGCCTTTTAGGTATGGTTCGTGGACGTGTTCCTCCCATGATCGGATGTGAGTGCTGGGCCTTTCTGACATGACTGGATTGGTTCCTCTCATGGTCATATGTGAGTGTTGGGCGTGCATTTCTGACATGGTGTTGGATTTGTTCCTCTCATGGTTATATATAAGTGTTGGGTGTGCCATTCTGACTTAGGTTCATATATAAGTGCTGAAGAAGATCTGCATGGAGGATAGGCCTATAACCGATATGAAAAAGGGATGGCTCTGTAGAACTTCTTGTGACGAGAAGAATGAAGAGATAGCACCAGTTGATCGAGATGGCAGAAGCAGTGATGATGATCCATCTTTGATGATGATATAATGATGATCCAGTGATGATACTAATTTGATGATGATATAGTGATGATCCAGTTTTGATGATGATCCAGTGATGATCTAGATCAAGTGATGATCTAGATCCAATGATGATCCAGATCTAGATAAATATGACTTGAATATGAAGATGACTTGAAGATGAATATGACGAGAAATTGATGATTATCTAGATGATATAGAGAAGAAGACTTGTGCTGATAAATTGTGTACGAGAGAATACCTTCCTAGTTAAGAGGGAGTGTTGATGTATTTGTAACTTTGGAATTTATTCACTTGTATATTTTATGTATTATACCCCAATGTTTATTCTAGGAAGTATCTGTAATGTAAACAAGTCATGTAAAGTCATAGAGGGTGACCTTCCCTATTGTTCAAGGGTTAAAGTCCTTGCAGTTGTGGGGTCATAGGGTTATTAGAATATTCTAAAGAAGTCAGACCTAGGTGATTTATTGTAAGTCAGGGCAATAGTCCACACCATTGTGTTAAGGTTAACCCTCCTTGTTGATCAGAGGGGAAAAATCCCCACAAGTTCTGGGGCACTAGGGTTATTAGACTCTCCTAGAGATGTCGGCCCTAGTAAGTAATTGTTAAGTGGGGCCGACATGTTGGAGTGGACATTAAGTGAATGAAAGAATATAAATAGAGAGTGAGACTCTCTATTTATCATACACACACTCACTCACTAGGGCACATGAGTGAGAGAGGAGAATCTCTCTCAAATTAGAGAGAAAGAACAAGCTATTGTAGATCATCTTTATGTTTCTGGGTTTTACTGTTGCCATTGGTGCTCATTCTATCTCTAAGGAAGTTGTGGGGTTTTCTCCTTTATGGTTTCCCCAAGGAAAATTCTTTGTGTCTCTTGTCTCTTGTGTTTATTTTTGTGCATTTTATTCTCTCAGATAAGATCATAAGATCATATTGCTTAAATGATAAAAATATAACAAATAAGATCTAGGGCTTCACTAAGGTAGACCTCTAGTGTTGCAAATGAAGCTACATCAGGTATTTGAAGAGATATTCCTGCTATTATTTCTTCTACTAAAACATTTGATCCTCGGGAATTTATAAATACATTAGAAAATTTTAGGGTTTGGGTATCTTCAAGTACTGCTTCTTGTGAAGATCCAATCCCTAGTGACTCCACTGAGATAAATTTACTACCAACACTCTTTCAACTACCACCCACACCAGTAGTATCATCTTCTACCCTTTCCATACCCATTTCCAACATGGATCCCCCTCTGAAAAAAATGGAAAGGATCCTGGTAGCAAGGTATGCCCCTCTGAATTTACCTAACCCCCTCTCGGCTATGCCTACTGGAGACTATCTCAAATACATGCCTAAATTTACTAGAGAGGGAGATTTCACGGTTGAAGAACACATGTAAGAATTCTACAATTATGCTGAGAACATAAATATAGAACAAGAAGGTGTGTGGACTAGGGTTTTTGTGCAAATCCTAGATGGTCAAGCTAGGAAGTGGTTCAAATAATTTCCTGCTGGACCAATAGTAGGCATTGAATCCCTATATGACATGTTTCTAAAGCATTTGGGAGAGAGGAGAGACCGCCTCTATTATATCACCGAGTTTAGCAACTTGAAGAGGGAGAATGGTGAGTCTGTTTCTAACTTCACCAAAACGTTTAACAATATGTTCAGCAAGATCCCTGCTAAGATCAAGCCCACTAATACCTCAGCTAAAATCACCTATGCCAATGCCTTTGATTATGAATTTTTCCTTCTACTCAGAGAAAGAATATCTACTTCCTTGTCACTCATGTAGGATGATGCCCTAGAGGTAGAATCCAACATCATTGCATCTCAGAAGTTCAAGGGTAAGATAGATAGGAAGAAGTAGCCCACATATTTTCTTGGGGCTTCTTCATCAGAGAACAAAATTGACAAAATGTCCAAAATGTTGGATAGTCTGACTGCTGAAATGTCCAAGCTGAAAGACCAAGGGAAAATACCCGTGAGGGGTAAAGGGCCAAATGAATTTGCTCCCAGAAACCCTAATTTTGTCCCTTATAGAATAAATAATGCCCCAGCTCAAATCCTTCAAAGGGATAGAAATCAGGTTGAGGATCAAAGAATAAGAGCTCCCTTTCAGAATATTGTACTAGAAGAAGAACCAGTCTTCACTCAAGAAGAAGGAGAGGCATAAGATGACATCAACTGCATGGAGGATGAAGTTGATTACTCTTTCCTGACACAAGAAGACTATGAGGAAGGACTCATGAATGAGCATATTATGGAAGAATCTCTATATTAGGCCGATGATCAGGAGGGGTATAATTTGAGATCTAGGCTTGTGGCTCCCCCTAAGAAAAATGTTGTTCCAATGAAGCATCCTTCCACTTCAGCTAAAAGGATTGTTGTCCCACCTAAGAAGATGGTTGCCACTCCAAAATAATAGCCAAGGCTATTGCAACCATCAGCTCATGATCCCATTCAGCTAAAAGCCACGCCACAAGAGGTAAGAACTTTTGACAAGTTGTCTTATGCTTTTAACCTTGAGTCAGAAATTTAGAAGTTAAAGATCCCATTTCCCTTGATAGATTGATGAAGAATGAGGCTTTGAGGACATCCATATTGAAATCCCTTTAGCCAAGGACTCCCCTAGATGTTGACTTCATGAAATTACAAGATGATAATCCCATAGTAATCCTAGGCCCTATGATTGAAGAGCTGGATGAGTCATTCCCACCTTTCTACATACCTCTAAATATCCATGATAAAATCCTTCATAATTGTTTGATGGACTAAGAAGCTTCCCACAACCTAATGCCAAAAGTAGTAATGGATGAGCTTGGCCTCAAAATTACAAAACCATACCATGATCTATTCTCCTTTGACTCTAGGAAGGTCAAGTGTTTGGGCCTCATCAAAGACCTTGTAATAAACCTCTCCCATTTGCCTTCAAAAATCATAGTGATGAAGATAGTGGTAGTTGATATCCCACCTAAGTTCGGCCTCCTTTTATCTCACTCATGGATTAAGAGGCTAGGTGGTACCCTTCAAATGGACCTCACATACACTACAATTCCAATGTTTCGAGGGGAGACCAAGAGACTGTATAGAGAGAACCCGTTCACCTATATTGTCAGTAATGCCAAGAACTCTGTAAACCATCCAATATATGCAGTAGAGACAGACTTTGTGTCATGCATCCTATAGATAGATGACTCCCAATAGACATACATACAACTTACAAGGCCCATCTATCAGTAGTTTGAAGAAGTTACCACATTAGTTTGGAGCATGTATTTTGATGGGGTTAGTACTAAAGCCTCAGCAGGTGTAGGTTTAGTGTTGATCTCTCCATCAAAAGAGACTATTCATCTATCTTATAAGCTTGATTTTAAAACCATTAACAATATAGAAGAATATGAAGCATTGCTGTTAGTGGAAGCTGCCAAGGAAATGGGGATCATGTGCATGAAAATATTTGGAGATGCAGACCTTATTATACAGCAGGTCAACAAAAACTTTCAAGAAAAGAATGTCAGACTGAAGGATTATAGGGATGAGGTATGGAAACTCAGAGACTTCTTCATGTTTTTTGAACTGTCATATATACCTAGGGCTATGAATCACCTAGATGATTCTATTGCTGTCTCTGCAAGTTTGTTTGTTCCCCCTTTACCTCCTAGGCTCAGCTATGATATTCAAGTCAAATACAGACCTTCCCTACCAGATAATGTGAAATTTTGGAAGGTGTTTGAGAATGATGATGATCTTAGTAAATTCCTCTAGGTAGTTGATGAATTCTCTGATATGCATATAGATCAAGAAAACCTAAACATGGAAGAATCCCAGAAGCTCAAGTTGAAAGATAAAGTAGCTGATCAGAGTATTGTTCATTTACCCAACAATTATATACCTTAGGGTCTGGTACCCTTGGAAGAGCTATTTGATCATAATGATATCCCTCTCAAACCCGCCAAAAAGGAGATATACCTTGCTATCCAAGAGAAAAACATAGGAAGCCAAAGTCATCCAAAACCTATAAATCTGTCCACTATGTTGACTACTGATCAGAGGTCCAAATTTGGTGGCCTGATAAAAGAATTTGGGGATATATTTTCCTGGGAATACAATGACTTGAAAACCTATGACACTAGTATCATGCAACATAGGATTCCCTTGGAGAAGGACACCATCCTTTTCAAATAGAAGTTGAGATCTATCAGTCCTCTCCTACTACCTATAATTGAAAAGAAATCCATAAGCTCCTCAAAGCCAAAATCATAATTCCCATCAGGTATTCCAAATGGATTGCAAAATTAGTGGTGGTAAGGAAGAAGACTGGGGAGATTAGGTTATGTGTGGATTTCAGAAATCTAAACAAATGCTCTAAGAAAGACAACTATCCACTACCCAAGATGGAACGCCTGTTGCAAAGAGTCTTAGGGGCTAGTGTCATGTCATTCCTGGATGGATTCTTTGGTTACAATAAAATTGTTGTGCACCTTGATGACCAAGAGAAGACTGCTTTTACCACTCCCTGGGGCACTTTCATGTATGCCAAAATGTCGTTTGGGTTGATGAATGCTAGGGCCACTTTTCAGAGAGCCATGGACCTAGATTTTGTAGGATTGAAAGAAAAATTTGTGCTTATATACCTGTGTTGGGATATAGGGCACACCTAGGTTTTATACCATTAACTTCGCACCAATAAAAGACCCACAGTGTTGGCCCTTTCAGAAACAACCTGCGAACAGGTTGCAGTCTCACCCGAAACAGCTATGGGGTACCGCAGAATCAGGTTTCTGCAAGCAGCAGAGGGATATTATTGTACCTTTAGCTTCTATCAAATGATAATCATTAAATACAGAGCTCTGATATTACTTATTTAGCTTCGTGATTAGATAAACAAACAGTGCCTTGCTTAACCCTTTACTAGGAATTCACAGCGAAGTTAGTATTTTGCAGTGATCTTACTTATCAGTTATATATTTATCAATGCATAAAAGAACATAACAACAACACAATATATAACATGGTTCACCCCCAGTTTAGGGGATATGTCCATAGAAATGTGTTTATTCAACTCTTTACAAAAACCACAATTCTGATCTGTGCACTCAGCTGCAGATCCCTTCAAGTCCTCAAAGCCGCGCACACAGCTGCAGGCCTCTATGCACACAGCTATAGATCTTCTTAATCACCCAAAAACCCTCTGCACACACAGCTGCAGAGGTCATCCACACACACAGCTAGGACTTAACCTTTCTTACAAACAAGGCTTAGCTTCGCATCAATTCATCTTACATCAAAAGCCTAAACTGACTTCTTTACAAGAGTGCTTACTTATAGTGCACTTATTACAAAACCATAGGCTTAAACCATGGGTCTATTACAAAAAAGAAGCTTTTTACTCAACCCCGACACCCCTAAGAATATTTTGAGTAGTAACTCCACTTACAAACTTCCACAAAAACTGCGGAGTTACCAAAATTAGGGACCGTTAAGGTGTGCGCCACAACAGACCCCTAAGACTCACTAGTGTCCCATCCCGGGACACTCAGCTGCTCGTCTGGTGGGAGAACTTTACTGGAGAA
This sequence comes from Pseudotsuga menziesii, assembly GCA_001517045.1. NCBI lineage: Eukaryota > Viridiplantae > Streptophyta > Pinopsida > Pinales > Pinaceae > Pseudotsuga > Pseudotsuga menziesii. The sequence goes on from LPNX010970561.1 coordinate 15,892, forward strand.
AATAGTGAACTACTTGTTGAGGCCACGCATGATATTGTTAGCTGCTTGTTCCTTCTCCACCATCTCCTGTAATGCTATCGCTGACGCTTCGCTAGCCTTTTCCTGTTCAAATGCGTCGTATTCCTTCAGAACTTTGAACTGGCTATCCACAGCAGTACTTAATTCCAAGGCCTCATTGACAAGGGGCTGCATAGAATCTTCCAGTAGTGTTGATTTTGTTCTATATGACTCAATCTCCTGCTGGAGTTCCTTGGTCTATTTTACCTTGAGCATTTTCTGCATAGGAGGGAGGGTCTTAATTTCCACTTTTACTGCGTCCAAATCTGCTTGTCACTGCTTGATGGTTTCCTGCAACTTTTGTACTTCGAGGTTTTCCTGCAGTGTTGTCCAAGCGTCAACGCTTTCCTCTAGCAGCTTTGCTGCATTGCCCACGATATCTGAGATTTTTGCTGCTGAGGCCTGAATGTCTACGCAGAGCTGCTCTCTAACCTCTGGTGGGCTATCTGGGATAATGCGAAGTTGAAGCTCCACAATCTGAGTCTCATGCTCTGCTTTAAGCTTCTCTATTTCACTGCGAGACTGCTGTGCATAGTCTTTTAGTTTTGTGATTCTTTGCTCTGGTTCTTCCTCATTCTGGATGTCGAAGTTAGAAAGACTTCGACACACCTCCTCCAATACTTGCGCCAATGTGACCTGCTTACGTTTTGCGTCGCTCTTTCTCTGCTCCGCTTCCTCCAGCTATGCTGCGAGGCTATCATTCTACTTCCTGGTATTTTCCAACTGTATTTGTGAGTAGTGGTCTCATGCTTGGATTTCCTTCGTGATAGCTGACTGACAGAGATGTAATTCCATCATGGACATCTTAGTGTAATCTATTCCAACTATCATGCTCATCTCCGCATGAGATGCTACGTCGGTTATGATGAGGGCAACACTTGACACTTGTCCCTGGTGTTCTCTAACCGACCATTGTCTTGTGTCTGGCTGCGCAGGTACTGGGGCACTACTTGCCGCAGCGCCAGTTGCTGATTTTTCCGCTAACTCCTTCAGCTCTGAGACTCACTTTTCTATGCCATTGATGGCATCAATATGTGTGACTGTAAACTCTGACCATTTTTTGGTGAGAACATTGGTGGATTTCGACAGAGCCTAATTAAGCTCCTCACTTGTCAAGATGGGGTATTCGTTGATATTCTTGTCCTTCGACGCTTTCATTTTCTTTCGGGATTGAATTTTGGTCACTTCTTCAGCCTCTGGTGACTTGCGCTTATCTGGACGATTAGGGTCTAAGATAGTTTTGACCGACTCCTCTTCTTCTCCTTCATCTCTGCCATCTCCACCCTAGTCGCTTGCACTTTGTTGTGACTCACTTTGCTCTTCGCTGTCCTCTGGGGGGTCCTGCTGCTACGTCTGACTAGGGCTAGCGCCCACATTGGTGACTGGAGGGATTGGAATGCTGGGTTCTATTCCTATGTCCTTCAACCAGTCATCTGAGCACTACTGAACTACCACGAGGATGTCTTCTTTGGTCACCACATATGGCAACTTCCAGCATGCCTTCTTCTGATCTGCGCGGGCCTGGATGATGACATTGTGCATGTCGGCCCTGAAGGTGGCCACTCCATCATATTTAGAGAATAGCTCATTACTGAGCCGCGGGGTCTTTACAATCTCATATGAGCTACTCATGGCATAAAATGTGAACACAGTGTTCATCATCTACTGGGATGCTTTATCCCGTGACACCCACTGCACCTGGCATGGTTGGAGGTACGTCAATAAACTGCTCCTCAGTGGGCTCTTTCCACCCAATCAGGGCAATAAGCACGATCAACCATGAATAGTGAAAGGGTCTACCTTTTTCCTATGTGTCACGGGCATATTCAAGAAATTCCTTAGCGATGTATGCTGCCTAGTTGTAAATGTAGCCTTCCGTATAGTTCGCAGCAATACTTACAATCGGGGCAGGTACTTCATATGGTCTGCACTTTCTCATCAACTTGCACACTAAGAGCTCTGTAGCGAATCGAATGTTGTGATGCTGAATGGCCGAGGTTTGATACCCTCGCTTCCCTTTCGTTAGCCCGAACCATTCCTTCATGCTATGTGCTAGCTTCACATCTTCATGCTTTCCCAAAAACTCAATGCTAGGGTCAGGCCCTTCCTTCGGCAGGCCCGTAATCTGGTGATTGAGTTCTCCATTAATAGCGATTTTCTGGTTTCCGATCCTTAAGTACTCATCATGCACCAATTCCAATAATTGTTTGACCACCACGGTTACCTGTGTGCTGCGACCGAAGTGGGGCACATTGAGCATCTTCAACAAACCAGCTTTGTCCAAGCCAGCAGCCCACTCTTTCACTTCTAATAATGTCGCTCCAGTCTCCTGATAGCGCACAAAGTGTAAGTATGTCCCAGGTGCGAACTGTGGAAATTTCCCATGATCATTTGTATCATGGTCGGCATACTTGATCTGGTCTATTTTCCCTATCATTGTCCCGACCAGCTGCACACCCAGTGGCAGCAAAGGGGTGCGTAATGTGAACTTCTTCCTCCGTCAAGGGAGCTGAACTCCTGGTCGAACTGGTGGAAGATACGGTGGATGCTGTGGTGCAATGTTCTCATCCTCTTGAAGTGGGACCTCTGCTGAGATAGATGGATTCATCTCAGGATCCTCTAGTGTTTTCCCTGATTGCTGGTGTCTGTCTTCGTTCTATTTAGAACGAACTTTAGGTTTAAATTTTTCTCTGGTAGAGCGTGTCTGCATTGGCTGGGTTGGTGCTAGGGGAGTCTCTTCATGGGGTGCAGACACAGGTGGGTGGCTGAAAAGGTGTGGCAGACCCTCCTGCTCAAATTCTCTCACTAACTTTTGAAGCTCGCTATCAGCTGACATGGATGCAATTGTAAAACTCAAGAAATTGTAGAATGTGAATGTCGTGGGTGTGGGTGTCTTCTTATAGAATACATCCATGATATCTGTCATAACTGTGCATTGATGATACCAAATCTGATAGAGATCTTGTCCAAACGGCAGTAGATTTTCCAAGATCTCATTAATACAGGTAGCGTACTGGCGTCGCCGATTTTGATTTCTTCCAATGGTCTTATTTTATGATTCGACAAATATTTCCTTCTTCGACACATGCAGTGACTCTGGTTGTGTCAAAATAACGACATTCCACATTTCCTGATACCAGCTTCAACTGGGCTTTGAGCTTCAACCCATAGCAGAATGTTGTCCACCATCGTAGTGATTCCTTTCATTTTTGAGAGCCCTGTCAGAGATAGGGCCTGATATTCATGGAGAAGTTGGGTCACCTTGCTTAGCATTTCATCATCCCAATAATCTCCAATGGTAGCATACTTAGGGTTTTCTTCTGATCCAATGTTTACGGTCTGTGTCTTCAAGGGTTGAGTTACTTCAGGTGCTTCAACTGTTGGTCCATATACTTCGTAGTGTCCTTTTGACTCATGAATGTTAATGTTGCGTGGATCGTCATCCTCGTCAATTGTGAGGTTATAACATTCTACTACATTGGCTTCTTGTTCCTTCCAATCAGGTTGGTATTCTGCTATTTATTGATCATCAATTACTTTAGTATGGATAAACCTAACAGTTGCGTCCAAAGCAGGAGAAACCTCATTAATAGAAAATGTCAGCACAAAACTATCAACAAGACAATCCCAACTTACAGTACCATGGCGAAGCTCGACCTACGCATACTAGTTATTTTCTATAGGTTCCAGGGTGTGCACAAACCTATGTACCCATTCTTCACAAGGTACATGCTTCCATGCCTCGTAGCATTTCTCCAAATGTCCCTGAGGACTAGTCTTACCATTAAACCTACTTCGCACCTCCTGAGGTTGGTCCCTGAATCTTAAGCAAAGGGCCTTCTAGAACACTTCCCAACTATGAATGTACTTTTTGTGACCATTCCACCATCTGGCTGTTGTGGCTCTGAATGATGAATCCAGAGTCTCCATTTTCTGTGAGTCTGGTACCTGCTCTAAGAATTGCACAATAAACTCTTCTGCGTCTATCGAACCATAAAAAATAGGTAAGGTTCTTGTCTGTGAGCCAAGCCATCTGAGAGACTTGGTAATTATGGCACATTAATGTCCATGTAGCTCATACAGTCTATTCTGCCAATTCTCTAGGCCATCATCAGAATCTGTCATGCAGGAGCTGTCACACTGCCAATCCATGATACCTTCGGCAGTAGGATCAACATAATCTTCTTCCTTCGCTGTGATATTGTAGATATGGTCCAAAACATCCTGGTCTTCATCTCTTACTAGCTCGGTGTACCTCTCTCCTTGAGAAGGATCCAATGGGACTATGACTCTCAGTCCTTTCCCTTCGAAATTCATCTGCCTCTTCTTCAGGTTGATTAATGCATCATTATCTATTTCCCATTCAATGCCTAGTAGTGCTGGATAGGGGTTAATGCCATCCATTATTTCAATTACCTCAAAGTCTGCTAAGGTACTGACTCCATCAATATCTACTGATACACTAGGGAGTCTTCCTAGGGGCACAATCTTCTGCTGATTGGCTAATATCAACTATATAGGGGACCATTCCATAGTAGGTTTTCCCATTTGTTCCCATGTCTACTTAGTTAAGACATTTACTTCTGATCCTAGGTCTAAGATGACATCAGTCATGTCATATTCTCCTATCTGAGCATTCAATCTCATTTCCCTACTAGTTCTTTTGACTCTATGAACAGTTTTTTCCTTACCAGAACTTCACTGAGGTTCACAAGAAGCAATAAATTTATGCAACTCATTTAAAGCATTATGATTTCTCAAGAGCTTCATACAACTCTGTAAAAAGGAGGACAGTGTACTTTATCTGTCGAAGCTTCTTGTGGCTGCGACTGCTGCTGAGGTTGTTGTGTCGGTACTACTGAGGTGTTGGGGTCAGCAAAGTCTCTCTTGGATTCCATAAATGTCGCTTTTTCTCTTTCAACATCAAATGCTGGGATTTTTTCTGGGGCCTTTCGAACCCAAGCCTCAGCAGGCTGTTTCTCCTTGTTCTGCACTTCCATCATAGCTCCACTCCTAGTAACAACATTAATGACTGGGACAGGTCGTTGCTCCACAACAATCAGCTGAATATTTTGAGTAGGGGCACTATTTCTTTCTTGAATCTTTGCTATCAGCTGTGGGCATTGCTCAATCACATGGTCGATAGCTCTGCAATATCGACATGTCGACAGTGCGGGATATCTCGTTGTTCACCCTTTTCAATATATTAATTCTTGCGGGGGTCCAATCAGGAAGCTGACCTTCTTGGAAGTTCGTCCTTCTCTCTGTTAACTTGGATAACCACTGGTGCAACTCGATGTGGATACTACTAAATAAAATTTCATAAACATCAGAAAAAACATACCTTTGTAAAAATTCGTTTGCACTACGACGTGGATCTTTTTTCTCTTGTACAGCAAAGTTCAAATAAGTCTCTTCAATCCAATCACCGATTTATTTCACTGAGGGTCTCCAAAACATAGCCCTTGAGGTACAACGTAAACCCCTCTTGAGCAGATACTAAGTTCAACTGGAAACGGAACCAATTTGTTGGGCTATAGGGCAGACCCGGGTTTTATACCATTAACTTCGCACCAACAAAAGACCCACAGTGTTGGCCCTTTCGGCAACAACCTGCGAACAGGTTGCAGTCTCACCCGAAATAGCTATGGGGTGCTGTAGAATCAGGTTTCTGCAAGCAGCAAAGGGATATTACTGTACCTTTAGCTTCTAACAAATGATAATCATTAAATACAGAGCTCTAATATTACTTATTTATCTTCACAATTAGATAAAAAAACAGTGCCTTGCTTAACCCTTTACTGGGAATTCACAGCGAAGTTAGTATTTTGCAGTGATCTTACTTATCAGTTATATATTTATCAATGCATAAAAGAACATAACAACAAAACAACAGAACCACAACACAATATATAACGTGGTTCACCCCCAGTTTAGGGGTTACGTCCATAGAACTATGTTTATTCAACTCTTTACAAAAACCACAGTTCTGATCTGCGCACTCAGCTGCAGATCCCTTCAAGTCCTCAAAGTCGCGCACACAGCTGCAGGCCTCTGCGTACACAGCTACAGATCTTCTTAATCACCCAAAAACCCTCTATGCACACAGCTGCAGAGGTCATCCACGCACACAGCTAGGACTTAACCTTTCTTACAAACAAGCCTTAGCTTCGCATCAATTCATCTTACATCAAAAGCCTAAACTGACTTCTTTACAAGAGTGCTTATTTATAGTGCACTTATTACAAAACCATGGGCTTAAACCATGGGTTTATTACAAAAAAGAAGGTTTTTACTCAACCCCGACACCCCTAAGACTATTTTGAGTCACAACTCCGCTTACAAACTTCCACAAAAACCGCGGAGTTACCAAAATTAGGGACCGTTAAGGTACGCGCCCCAACAACCTGGATGACCTCACTATTTACTCCAATAGCCATGAAGAACATTTGCAGCACTTGAGGAGGGTATTTCTGAAATGTAGGAAATTTGGGATATCATTGAACCCAAAGAAGTCCTAATTTGCACTCAGTGAGGGGAAAATCCTAGGCCACATAGTCTCAGCTGAAGATGTGAAGATTGATCCTGTTAGAGTTGAAGCAATCTAGAAGTTGTCCATACCTAGATCAAATAGTGATATTCAGTCATTTCTGGGTAAGATAAATTTTGTCAGGAGGTTCATCCCTAAATTTTCTGAGTTGGTGAAGCACATAACATCTATGTTGAAAAAGGATGCAGAAATAAAATGGATTGACCAAGCAAGAAATTATTTTGAAAACATCAAGAAGGTTATCATGGAAGCTCCCATTGTGATTAGTCCGGATTATACCAAGGGTTTCTACATCTGCTCCTTTGCATCCTATGACACAGTGGCACCTATACTATTACAAAAGATGATGAACGTCTTGATCACCCAATTGCATTTTTCAGCAAGACATTGAGGGATGCTGAATTGAAGTATAATCCCATTGAGAAGCAGGCTTATGATCTCATCAAGTCATTGAAAACTTTAAGGATTTACATTCTACATGCAAAATTCCTTGCCTATGTCCCTTTAGTTGCTGTAAAATATGTGTTGACTCAACCTGACATTGATGTAAAGAGATATAGATGGATTTCCAAGATTATCGAGTTTGAAATAGAAGTAAATCCCACCAAGTCAGTGAAAGGCCAAGGTCTGGCCAAAATCATGACTAAGGAAAATTGTGAACTTTTAGGGATGAGTTTCACTTGTGTAAATTCAACAAATTTGCAAACTGAAGTTGCAACAAAAGTAGTTCAGGATCATAATGACATTCAACAAGTAGCTGACATCTTGTCCTCGTGTGAGTGGTACTCATGTATTATTCATTTCTTGGAAAAATTAGAAGTTCCTCCGAGTCTCACTCTAAATCAAGCACGGGCTCTTAAATTGAAGTCTTTTAAATTTTGTGTAATTGATAAACTGCTTTATTAGAAAGATCTGTCTGGTGTTTTGTTCAGATGTCTAGATAAAGAAGAGTTAGTTTAGGTCATGCATTCGTTTCATTCAAGAACATGTGGAGGCCATCATTACTGGAATACCACAACCCATAAGATTATGAGGGTTGGGTACTATTGGCCTATCCTTTTTTCTGATGTGTGTACCTTTGTGAGAGCCTGTGACAAGTGCCAAAGATTTATAGGGAAGTAGTAGCTCAGATCCTTTCCCCTTAGACCTATTGTAGTGAATGGTCCTTCCCAGCAATGGGGTCTTGATTTCATAGGTGAAATTAATCCTTCATCCAGTGGTTAGCACAAATGGATCCTAATATCCATAGACTACTTCACTAATTGGATAGAGGTAGTACCCACGAGGAATGCAACTCATCAGGTCATCATGAAGTTTTTATATGAGAACATCTTTATCAGGTTTGGTTGCCCAATAAGGCTAGTAACAGATAATGCACCAGCTTTCAAAGCTGGTGCATTGGTTACCATGTGTGAGTTAATGGGCATTAAGCTGTTGCACTCCATGTATTATTACCCTCAAGGAAATGGCCTAGCTGATTCATCCAACAAAATCTTAGTGAGGATCATCATAAAACTATTGGAGACAAATCAGAAAAGTTGGGATTATAAGCTGAAGCTTTCTTTATGGGATGATAGGGTAACTGACAAAATATCTATAGGGACTTCTCACTTCAAATTAGTTTATGGTACTGAGGCCATTTTTCCCATTTAGCTAATTCTTCCAGTAGAAAAATTCTTCCAGGAGGAGCAAGATGAACCGAATGATATGGCGAGGAGGATGATGGATTGGGTGGAGTTGCAGCAAGTCAGGGAACAAGTGATAGAAAAGTCAGAATCTCATCAACAAAAGATCAAGATTGTTTTTGACAAAAGGGAAAAGGTGGACAACTTTCAGGTTGGAGATTGGGTCCTAAAGTGGGATACTGTCAGGGAAGAGAAGGGAAAGAATGGAAATTTTGACTCTCTATGGATAGGCCCTTTTGTGATAGCTCAGATACAGTAGAACAACACCTTCAAGTTGCAAAATATGGAAGCAGAGGAGGTGTTTGATGGCCCAGTAAATGGGCAATTTCTGAAACTCTATTTTATCTAAGGATTTGACGTCTTGTTATTGTAAAATATTAGTTAGTAGGTTGTTTTACTTACAAAATAACTCCATGCCCAATGGAACAGTAGAATATAAGTTTAATTCTTATATGTTTTTAAGGAAAGGAATTTTGGTCTAGCATTCTTGGGACCTTACAGGAAGGTTCCCATCCTCAAGTAGGAGCCAGATGTTATCTCCCAAAATAATTTTATTTTCAATAAGTTCACTTAAACAATTTAATTTTTGAAAAGATGAAGATTTCAAGTCATATTATGACAGACATTGGGGTGACTAACAAAGTTGGGATATCTAATGTTTTGTTATTTGATAAATTTTAAAGTTTTAGCTTTTAGTGGCTTAGGCGAGATTTTCAAGAGCTCATTAGCCATCGAAAATCCTAGCTTTCAGCAGCTAATAGTTTAAACGCAGGACCGAGTTATCCACTGAAAGCTTTCTCATTACATTATTTGTTAAAATTTTAGTAAAAGGAATTTCAGTGGCTAAGGAGGGTTTTTCAATAGCTCATTAGCCACCGAAATGCTTTGGTTTCGGTAGCTTAGTGAGTGCTTGCAGGAGGACATTAACCATCGAAAGAAAATGAAATGCATTGGAGAAAAAGTGAGTTTCGGTGGCTTGGGAGAAAGCATGGGTAGTTCATTAGCCACTGAAAGCTTAGCTTTCGGCAGCTAGCAAACAAAACTTTAGATGCTCTTAACCACCAAAAGCAAATGAAATATGACGTGGTAGAAAGGAAGTTTCGGTGGCTTAGGAAAACATGTTGGCAGCTCATTAGCCACTGAAAGCCTAGCTTTTGGCAGCTCATTAGCCACAGAAATCCTAGCTTTAGCAGCTAGCAAAAAAACCCTGATACTCTTAAACCACCGAAAAGGAAAGAAAAGGAAAAAAGTTACCTGACTGTCAAATCAAACCCATCATCACCAAACAGGTCATGATTTGGCATGATAGGCCACTGAAAGGATAGGTAAAAACTGTGGTAAGGCATAAATTAATTATTAAAGAGGTCGTTGCTTCTTTGACCTTACTAATGTGAATAAAAACCCTAATCTACCTCCATACCTACTACGGTCGCAGAAAAACCGCCACTAAATGCCAAGTTCAAAATTAAAATGATTACTTAGTGTTTTGCCTCATTGATATCACCAGTATCCATCATCATCTCAATCAAGAACTTACCAAGTAGTTAACCCCTCAGAATCAGTGCCATATCTCTAGTACACTCCACCTTCAATTGCATGCATCCTTACCACTCGAGCCCTTCTCTGAAAAAATAGTCTACTAACATATTCCATGGAATTTGAATTTGATTTTTGTAGGTACTCAGAGGTAGAATTCAAAAATGAAGAACGGAGGGCCTGTTCTCAGGAAAGAACTAGGAGATATCATCTACCTACAATCCCATCTAGAATTCTGCCAGTTTTTCAAAGATACAGGCTGCTACAGGTTTTGTGAAAAATTTCAAGGGTCACACCAGAAAATTGCAAAGGGATTTTCCCTTTATTTTGATGGATCCAAGGCAATAATAGGGAAGGATGAGTTCATGGTGGATGAAACCCTAATTGCAAAGGTGACAAAAATCCTAAGAACTAGGGAGAAGTGGTTTAAAAACCCCTGTTGAGGCCTGGAAAATCGCAGGTAACAACAGTTAGGGATTCTCCCCAATAAACATTCCCAAATATCCCATTATTATTTGGTATGGGGAATCCATCAGGTTTACGGTCCAGCTACCGTAGGTGAAGTAACAAAAATAAATGGTTTTACCGGTTACGGCTCGGTCCACCATGTATGTTTTTAGTTTTTTGTATTTAAGTAGGAGATGCAAGTGCCTATCTAAAAATGCATATTGATAGAGAATACAAGGAGTAGTCACAATGTGATGTGCAGGTTCGTACCTCTCGTCTTAACTCTCTCGCATCTAAACCACACAAAGCAAGAAAAACTAACTATCTAACCGATCCCTAGGGAACAAGATTATTATTCATCAATGAGTAATGTATTTTGTGCATTCATTAAGAAAAATCACAGATAGTTGTTACTTATTTCAAAACACATGAACATTTATAGATATATGAACAACCAGATAGCTAATTGTTTATGAACAACATTCATTACTCATAGTGGAAATTTCATAGAATAAACTAGACCGCATTCATAACAAGAACATAGGTTCAAAGAGTTAGAACGATCTCACAGTTAATGGATAACAACTGAAAACAAAATAGTTCACATTCAACAAATCCATAGCACAACATTTGAAACCTTCCACAATGCTTTCTCCAATAGGAAACTTGTAATTTCTTTATGCAAAAGGAAATAGTTCTTCTTACATCATACTCTCACAAATATATCTAGGAAAAAGTCCTTATATTCCCTCTAACTCTCCTATATTTATATGAAACAGCAAAACCTTTGGGTTGCCCCCCCCCCCCGGGCGACCTTTGGGCTCCCCCAACCATTTAATATCACAATTTTGTCCTTTTGTGAGTGCTCATGATTCATACAATACGTTACATTTCAGATTAAGAATTAATTTTAATAGTACTTCAATAAAGAGGGACTAGCTTGGTCGCCAATGAACTTTTCCAAGCATGGGCCTCTGCTTCTATTGATTATGCTCAATAATCCGTTGGTCCCTTGTTATATCCTGTTGAACTTAGACCTGAATTTCTTCTTCTTTTCTCTATGTCTGCTTCTTCATTCCTTGTTGCCTCCCTTCTACTTTGTCTTTTAAACACATCTTACTCGCAGTAATCGCCCTATTATGAAAATAGTAGATTTTAAAGCATTTAGGGTTTAATAAAGTAATACAAACTATATCAATACAAGCATTCTATAAATGAACTCTAAACAATGTTAATGCATGAAAATAAAACATGATAATGCAAAGAAGGTCCTACCTGTTGGTTCTGAAAATCCTCTAAACCTGCTGTCCAACTAAAGTCACAATCCCGAAAGAACATACTCTTTATCTCAATCCTGGCTGCATCTGGACCGAATCGACATCCTCTGATGAAAACATCAAAAATGACAAATTAACCACCATAGAAAAATAGAGTAGAAGCACACAAGAAAGGAGGGAAAACCCTCACCGGCTGGAAAATACTAAGCATCGGGCGAAAATAAAACTCTCATTGGTGGGCGGAAACACTATAGGTCGGATGGTTAGTGCACTAGGGAGCCGCAATGGCAGAAGACATAAGGACCAAGGCTTCCACTTCCAAATAAAAAATTGTGGCGATCAAAATTTTTAATGACTAAGTGTCGGCGATGGTGAGCTCAATGCTGCCGCCGTGTCGACAACACAAAGGACTAGTCCTCCGATCAACCATCAAAAAACTATTCCAATAGTGAAAACAACATCATCAAAGGGAAAAAAGGTTTAGGAAATAAAACCACAGGATCGGAAAAACTAAGAACTAACCATCGGAATGTTCATTATCTATCCACCGAAACAATGGAGATATAGAAAGATAATGCTCTGACCTTGATAAATAAAACGTCGACAGTTCAATAAAATAAATGAGATAAAAACACTTCAGTGAACATAAAAACTTTCCATCATGATGTTCATTGCTTACCCTCCACAATGGCAGCTGCATAGAGGGCTACTGCCCTGATTCACTGTTCAAACCACTTTCGACAGTGATGAAAGAAAATGAAAATAAATCATTAAGTGTTCAAAATACCTTCGGCTAGGCAGTGTTAAAGTTAGCTCGTTTCACCTCCGAAACTAAGGCGGAAAAGAGAACTAAAATTCTGACTTAAACATAAATAGACTTTCAAAAGTGATGAAGGAGATCAATCAGACCAAAAGGACATCATTTTCATATCAAACTCAAAATTCCAACAGTCAAAGCATTGGCCGACATAAAGCAATTCTGAAAGAAATGAAAGCAATTGACCTCAATTCAACTTCAAACAATCCAAATTTGTAGCAAAGGGACAAAATAGAGTTCAGCAATCCAAACAAGTCCATGCAAGATAGAATCAATAAGGAGGGTCCAAAATTTCAAAAAAATTGGGAAATAGTTGCAGCTGCAACAATTGGCGACTACCTGGTGAACCTAGATCTCTGGACAATTTCTTCCTTAAGTACCAAACTATTTGACAATAAAACCAACCTGTTGAATTCTTCTAGATGTCTAGATTTCCCAAATGGAAAATTTATGTACTTTTAATCATTGATGATAGTCCAATTTAGGAAAATGGAAACCAAGATTTCAAAGTCAAGATAACTCTTTTGAGGCCAGGAATATGAGTTTTATTTTTACCTCTGTCTTCGGGTAGCTTCCAGCTTGGACATCACAGGATTGTAACATATGGTAAATATAAATATTCATTTGTTCCTCATTCCCATGCCATTTTTCACTTTTTGTGCTTTTGGAATTTTGTCCTTTCTTTTGGGTCCTCTTGTATGCCTTTCTTTCTAAATTTTTTATTTAGGCTCCTCTGTCCATAGTGTCCTTTTGTGTGAGAGATGTATTTAATTTTCAGCTCACGGACGGAGAAGAAGTTTGGAAATTCTATACTCATATGATTTAGTTCTTTTTTTTTATACATATTGCTTTCTCAGGAGATTCTTTGACTCTTATTTGCCTTTTGGCTTTCAATTCTTGGCATGGGATCATTTATATATAATTTACTATTTACCTTTATTCCTTTTCATGGGTCTTTCATTGCCACTCCCTAGGACAATGTTTTTAAACGTGAGATGGATGGAGCCTCGAAATAGTATTCCAGACCTTTTGATCATGATTTATTTTACAAGGATTAAGTAGGACTTCAATGTGTTCATAGCCATTTAGGAAAACTGCTAACCAGAAGAAATTCTTTCAGAAAAAAAAATAGTACACAGTGTTGTAATCAAGGATTTTTGTTAATCCAGAATTCTAATGCTCTCCATGCAACCAAAAGTTTGCCTCTTTTTATTGAAATCAATCAAAATCTAAAATAAAATAAAAACAGGAATAAAGTAAATCAAAATAAACAACCAAATCAATTTATTTATGTACAAAATAATCCAAAAACAAAAATCAAGAAAAAGGAGTTTGAGAACTAACCACTAACTGGTCAGTTCTCTGCCCACCCCTGTAAATCTGGCAGCTTATAAGTTGAGGGGTTAGGCTTGACTGCAAATTAAAAAAGGCCTACCTATTATCAAAAACTACATCTATTATTTTACAATCAATCTCATCAGCCCGTGAAAATCGAAGGAGATCGGGCTAGGTGTCTGATGTACTGCTAGCTTCTTCTACTTGGTAGTCTCCCGGTTCTAGCTCAATTAGATAATTTCCCAATACAGAATTCACTGGTTCACTCTTTTCTTCCAATTGAGTAACATTGTGTTTCGTGTAGGGCTCTCTTAATATCTTTATTTGGTTTGGATTTCCCTTATGAGGCAACCACATATGTGACCAATCTGATGTGAAATACCAATTTGGCCTTGCCGACCAGTCTCGATTCAAAACAAGTCCATAAACATCAAGAATTTCTGCTACCATGATATCAATGTACTGACATATCTTTTCATTGGTAGATAAGCGAATCAGAACATCTTTCATTTCCCCGACTACTTTCACATTGGTCCTGTCTAGTTGAGTAACATGCCAGGTAGTGTGTTTAGGTTGTCCTTTGATTTTTTTGCAGACTGAAAGTGGTTTAACATTGATTGTTGACCCTGAGTCTATTAAACAATTGTGCACCTTATGGTTTAAAATCTCAAAAGTTAGGAGGAATGGTGGGGTTTTAAACCTAGTATTACCTCCCACACTTGCTTCAACAATCTCTTCTACAGGTTGGTTGTTAGTGGAAAGTTCCTCCTCTGGTACTTCAAGTGTTTTTGACAATTCGTACCCCATCTCAGATGCTTTGAGATTTTCCTTGACATTATCAGTGTTGTCTTCAATAGGCCTAATAGGCATGTTGACTTGTTTTGGAACTTGACTGCTAATAGTAATTTCAGGTATTTTATCATCTATGTTGTTCTTATGTATTTTCTTCATCTTCTCTTGAAATTTCTTAATCTTTGGAAGTATTGAATTGTCTTTACTTAACAAACCTTGGCTCCATGTTGTCACAGTTGTTCCTGATATCTCCTCATGCTTCAGAGTATTCTCATCTTCTGTATCAAAAAGTGAGACACAATCCCATAAAACTAGAGCATCATCTTCTTGTTTTTATGTGGATTTATTTCCCTTTTCCTCCTTATCATCAGCTTCTGTTAGTTTAGAGTCCAACAGCTGATTCATTACTAATGTCATTGAATTGATCCATTGAGGACAATTTTTATCAAAATGAGGCTGCTGATGAAAGGTGAAAAAAGTATCCATCCCTACCTGTGTTAAATTCATTGATTCAGGACTGTGTGGAGGAGTATTAGATTGATTGTTGTCCTCTCTCCTTTTATAGTAAGGCTTATAAGATTTCTAAGCTTCTTTTTCCTCTTCCAAATCTATTATTCCGTTAGATAGTTTCTGTATCATTTTCAACATTCCTTCAAAGTCATGTGACTACTCCTCCTTAGGCTTAGACAGTAATAAGGATTTCTTACCAAAAAACTTTTCTCTCGACTGCTTAGGATAATCTTCTATGCTCTCCTTTTCAGCTTCTACTCTCTTGGCTTCTTCATAAGTTTCTGACAACGTAGGCTTGACTTGCATCTTGGAAAACATGGCCAAGTCAGGCCCTAAAGCTGAAGTATAGTATTCGATCAAAACCTTATCAGACAGTTTATCAGTTGCAGAAAAATTCTTAAGATAAGCAGCAAACCTTTAGGTGAAACTATGCACTTTTTCTTTTCCTTCTTTATTCAAAGAACATAACCCTTTCATTAATGCTGCATCCATTTTTTGGACTGCATACTTACTTCTAAATATTCTTTCAAATGTATCCCAATCTGGGATTGATTTTGTAGGAAGATCAAAATACCATGAGGCTGCTACTCCTTTCAGGGTATGCGGAAACAATCTGTAGACTACATATTCATGTTCTCCAGCCCTTAGTCCTTCTATGGCCAAGTAAAATCTTTTCAAATGATCATCTACCAAAATATTTTCACTTGGGTCAAACTTGGGCAGCATTTTCTCAAAATCTTGAGGTAAGTCATGTAAAGTTGGTGCCAAGTTTAAAGGTGACCTATCCCTCGAAGAAGGTGGTGGATTTGGTGGGTTGGGTGGCTGATTTGCATTCATGTTTACCATGAGTTTGGGTGGAGAATGAGGTGGTGAGTGAACAGGGGTATGAACATGTGAACATTAAGGTGTATCTAGGCCCACTTGATTCAAAGGATGAACAACTTACTGTAAATTTGTTTCTACCAGTTCTTCAAAATCTCCAACCAACACTGCGTCTTCCAATATAGGACAGTCTTTCTTCTTATATTCTTTTCTAAGAAAGATAGGAATAATTGGTATTCCTCCAATATTCTTCACATATGCCCTAGTATGTCTTCCCAGATCATTAACTACTTTGCTATTGACAAAATATAGATGCTATTTACCCTTCTCTTCAGGAATTGGATTGGGAAACAAACTGCTTTCAGAACTATCACTGGTGGAATAATCTCAAGAAAATAAGTTTCCTCGGCTAGCCATGCACTAGCTGCCCTCCTTCTAGTGCCAAAAACTATTGTGCCATGGAAAATCGTAGGTAACAATAGTTAGGGATACTCCCCAGTAAATGTTCCCAACTGGTCCATTAGTGTTTGGTATGGGGAATCCATACAGTTTACGGTCTGGCTACCGTAGGTCAAGTAACAAAAATAAAGGGTTTTACCAGCTACGACCCGGTCCACCGTGTATGTTTTTAGTTTTTTGTATTTAAGTATGAGATGAAAGTGCCTATCTAAAAATGCATATTGATAGAGAATACAAGGAGCGGTCACAATGTGATGCACAGGTTCTTACCTCTCGTCTTAACTCTCTCGCATCTAAACCACACAGAGCAAGAAAAAATAACTATCTAACCTATCCCTACAGAGAAAGATTATTATTCATCAATGAGTAATGTATTTTTTTCATGCATTAAGAAAAATCACAGATAGCTGTTACTTATTTCAAAACACATGAACATTTATAGATATATGAACAACCAGATAGCTAATTGTTTATGAACAACATTCATTACTCATAGTGGAAATTTCATAGAATAAAATAGACTGCATTCATAACAAGAACATAGGTTCAAAGAGTTAGAACGATCTCATAGTTAATGGATAATAGCTGAAAATGAAATAGTTCATATTCAACAAATCCATAGCACAACATTTGAAACCTTCCACAAAGCTTTCCCCAACAGGAAACTTGTAATTTCTTTATGCAAAAGGAAATAGTTCTTCTTACATCATACTCTCACAAATATGTCTGGGAAAAAGTCCATATATTCCCTCTAACTATCCTATATTTATATGAAACAACAAAACCTTTGGGTTGCGCGCCCCCCCCCCTCCTGGGTGACCTTTGGGCTCCTCCAACCGTTTAATCTCACAATTTTGTCCTTTTGTGAGTGGTCATACGTTACATTTCAGATTAAGACTTAATTTTAATAGTACTTCAATAAAGAGGGACTAGCTTGGTTGTTGATGAACTTTTCCAAGCCTGGGCCTCTGCTTCTGTTGGTTATGCTCAGTAATCCGTTGGTCCCTTGTTAGATCTTGTTGAACTTAGACCTAACTTTCTTCTTCTTTTCTCTATTTCTACTTCTTCATTCCTTGTTTCCTCCCTTTTACTTTGTCTGTTAAACACATCTTACTCACAGTAATCACCCTGTTATGAAAATAGCAGATTTTAGACCATTTAGGGTTTAATAAAGTAATACAAACTGTATCAATACAAGCATTCTGTAAAATGAACTTTGAACAATGTTAATGCATGAAAAGAAAACATGATAATGCAAAGAAGTTCCTACCAGCTAGGTCTAAAAATCCTCTAAACCTGTTGTCCAACTAAAGTCACAATCCTGAAAGAACATACTCTTTATCTCAATCCTGGCTGCATCTGGACCAAATCGACATCCTCCAATGAAAACAGCAAAAATGACAAATTAATCGCCATAGAAAAATAGAGTAGAAGCACACAACAAAGGTGGTGTTGGAGGAGTAAGTCAGTATGTCGAATTGAATGACAGCCGACTTAGTCAATTAGCTGACTAAGTTGGTCAGCCGACTAAACTAGAGATTAGGTCGGCCACCTAAGGTCGTGTCGGTTCATCGAACCGACATGTAGTTATTTTGTAACTGTTTTGTAATCATATATATTAGGCTCTTGAGCCAGATGAGAACTTGGTTCAGTGCTCTGTATTGTATGGACCCATTCATGTTAATATAATCTGTTATTTCATCTACTTGTGTTTATATCTTGTCTCTTTTATGTATGTATGTTTTAGTATGTATTATTGGTAACCTTATGTGATCTGTGAGAGTACAACATTGGTTCCGTTGCTGGTAGTACATGTCTAAAATGTATGCAAACAGATGATATCAAAATAGGAGATCAAGGAATGGTGGGAACATAAAGTTGCAAATTATTTGCAGAATTATGCATGAAGAAACAGATTGACGATCACACAAGCAAAAGAAAGATTCTTTACAGAAACACATGAGAAGTTTGTAGAATCAGTGCCCCAAATTTTGAAGAAATTCCTGGATGAAAAATCCAGAAGGGACTAAATATCAATAGTTTCTAGAGAAATTGATTTGAGGGAGAAGAACATACTTATCAGAGTGGTTCAAAAAAATCACTGACAACTTCTGCGAGGAGCAAGCAGTAGAAGACAGAACTTCAGTGGAAACCGTCAAGGAGAAATTTTACACAGACCTCAATGAGCAATTTCTATGCTCCTCACCGACCTTGCTGTTTAAGTTCCTGATTGAGAAGGGAGTGGGTCATATTGTCGAACCTTGTCCATCACTTCATGGACCGCCATTAAACCCTAACTGGGTGGAAAAACAAAAGAGGTGGGAAAAATTCATTGCAGAAAGGGAGTGGGAATACTTTCTAAGCAAGTAGACCAAACTATCCAGGCTTTCTAAAGCATTGGGTAGGCTATGGTGGGGTATTTGGCCATATGTTGGGATAAATTGGAGTGGATTCTAGTTGACTAGAAGCAGATACCAATCACCAGTAATGAGAAGTCGACCAAAAGGGAAATCAAGAAGATAGTATCACACAAAGGTATGTCATATGTTCAGAAAATAGAGAGGGAAGAGAGACAACAAAGGAGGGAAGAAAGAAGAGAAAAAGCCTTAGTGCTGCACAGAGGAATGAGTACTAGGGTGATCGACCAGGAAAGATATCACCAGAGTCAGGTCATGACTGACAAGAAGAAGGAATGGAAGAAGAGGCATCCCCTACGAGAGAATAATTGTGGATAGAGCAGCCAAAAGCTCTCCAATTAAGAGCTCCCCGAGAAGGAACAACTTTATTTTCGTTGAAATCTGCATACCTGGATACAAACTATTGTCGAAGAGGACCTCCAACTAGGAGCTGGTGACTTTGGTATATGGATTCAACTAGATGACGAGACATACAGTGGAAGACACCTCATTATCCATCGACCAAAAGAAGGAAATTGGGTTACCTTTCAAGAAGTACCCTCCAACTGAAGTATCCACTTACTTTTACTGACACATGAAGGAGCACGCCCCTGCCAAATACAGATTTGGAGGACACAGAACATTTATAACTATGGACAGGTAACTGCATTTGGACATCGACAGAAGAATTTGAAATCAACCATCTACTGGTCGAAGAGAAAATGACAAAAACAACTGATGGAAATGAAAGTTTCGTCGATGATAGTTCTGCAGAGAGGAAAAATAAAATAACCCCACCTCCACCACCGCCACCTCCTGAAAGTAGTGACATTGATTCTGACATGGGTCATGGGTCAGCACACATTCCTCTATATGAGGGGGATGAGGACCCCATATGACATTGGTTTGTCTGTGAATTGACTTGGGAGGCTAACCAAGTTACGGACGAAGACAAGAAGATGGCACAGTTCACCGATGCCTTGAGGAAAAGGGAATTAATTTGGTATATGACCTTTTCTGAAAGACAACCTCAAGCAACCAAAGCCAAGATTAAAGTGCAATTTCTATCATTTTTCAAAACTCCAGATGCAAAACATCTGGTAGCAAAGAAATCAAAAACAACATCGTAGAAGCCAGGAGAGACTGTCTATGACTATGATAAGCATTGGAAAGACCTTCTTAGCCACCTGGACTATGTTATAGTTGAACAATTATTAATCCAGTGGTTTCTTTTAGGTTTATCTCAGAAAATCCGTCAACACATAAGTCGAGAAATATTCAAGTCTTATAAAGATGCGCTTACAAAAGATCTCCATGTGGAAATGGATGAGGACATACCAGTGTAATCCACTGATCACAGACTAGAAGAACAGCTTGAGATTGTGCATAATTCATTAAAAGAATTAAAGCTCAAAAGTTAGGATATCTGGTGCATGAAGTGCTCGACGACCGGACATTCAAAATACAACTATTGACAGGAAATCAGCCAATAGGACATTCGATTCGTGCAGACGAAATGTTTTTGCAACATTTTCCAATAGCATGGGGACCACTCGACAAAATATTGCTCGTTTAACATGAAGAATGGAAAGACATCTTGGTGTCAATCTATGAAACTAAAAATCATAACACAACCGACTGTCATTTGAACCTGAAGAACTAATAGAATTATCATGCAGTCTACCAGACCACTGCAGTTGCACAAAATAATGAGCAAAACAACTTACCAAATGATCAAAACAATCAGATATATGAAGGTCAAATATACGAGCGTCGGTATGACAATCGACGTGGAGGCTATGGAGGTCGAGGTTGATTCTCTAGAAATCGAGACAACCGACCACGTTGACCCATCCAATGCTTTACATGTTATAAGGAGGGACATCGGTATGTAGACTGTCCATATAAAGACAGAACTGACCTCAAATTTCCTACTCATTGTGGAGTAGGGTATCACTCACTACAGGATTTCCATACCATGCTAGATAAAATAAATACAAATAAAAATGTTAATGTCTTGTCGTGTGTGCAAAAAAATGATGTAACAAACACAAATAATTTTCATATTGTAACTCGACAAGGGACAAAAACAGGAAGTGATAACCCAAAAATCAGCAAAAGAAAAGAAAAGAATGTCTACCTTGATCCACTTAAAGAAAAACAAACATATAAAGAAGCAATGAATGTATTCAAAGAATTTGCACAATAGGAAGAGACTAATGAAAATCGACATAACACAATAAAAGAATTAATACAACTCTTACAAAAAGACAACTCAGTGTCCCAGTTCATCGATTTGCTATATGAAATAAAACACAACAACATCTAAAAACAAACAAAAAATATCTGCAGTTTAAATTAAAAAGATAAAAGTGATGCTGACCCACTTGTCAACCTGGAAATTGAAGGATACCATGTCCGACAAGTAGTGCTTGAATTTGTATCACAAGTAAACATCATGACTCGTGACACTTGGGAACAAATGGGTAGAACTCAACTATATGAGTCAGGTATATACCTGAAACTAGCCGACCAAGGCCTAATTGAACCTATTGGAGTCTAGAAAAATGTTGACACAACTATAAAAGGAATCTCGACCAAAGTCGACTTCGAAATCATTGACCCTAAGGAATGATCTAGTTCCTTCCTAGCGTTAGTCGGTTGACCTTGGGGTCGAAAGATGAAAGCATCGATATCCCTAGACAAAGAGAGAATCAAATTAAAAGGAAACAGACAAAAGGTCATTATACCTATTCATCAATCTCCAGGAGAACCTTGGACTGAACCTATCGATGAAGAAGTCGACATCTAACAACTTTATCAGATACAAAATAATGCAGATTATACAGAACCTAATATCTACGGAGAACTTCATTTAGGCAACCAAGACTCAGTCGGTTATAATTTAGATGCAGAATTATATGATTGGGAAGTTGAGAACTACAAAACACAAGCAAGAGGGTGCTGGACTATCCAAAAAGAATAGAAAAATCCCACCCAACAGTGCTTCATAGTGTCCATTGTCCCAAAAATCTTTGAGAAGAAAATTAGGGAATACCCTACTTTAAAGCCTACCAATGTAAATACTACACAAATACCAAGATACAAGGAAAGAGAATCACCAGTCATGCATGTAGAACAAGTTTCCAAAAATATTGGTGAACATGGCTGACTTCAAAGTCTAGTAAAAACTTTTACAGGACAAGCTGCTAGATGGTGGGATACCCACCAGACAAGACTGCAGACCTAGACATCAGCTTCAACTTTCTTTGTAGAAAGATTTGGAGGAAAGAAGTTATCCAAACAGGATAAGATACCTATATTCATCCAAGGATAGAATCCAGAAGATCATATTAAGACATGTGAAAAAGAATGGAGAAAAATTGGATACAAGGATGAACGAACATGGCCACACCTGCTTCCATCAACTCTCACCGACTTACCAAACAAATGGTATAAAATGGAAGAAGCTAGAGGTGAAACATTCTTATGGTATGAACTTAGAGAAAATTTCATTAAATATTTCAACTTTATCCCACAAAATGAAAAGTTGGTCGAAACAACAAAACAGATTAAGGAATTTATACAACTGATAGAAAATAAAACCTTAAAAGATAACCGACAGACAAGGAACTGTAACAATATACAAACCGGGACAATACCATAGTCGACAAGACTATAGTTAGAAAATGAAAATATAGAAGGGAAAAGCTTTAGATGTAAATCAAACCATGTCGAAATGACCAAACCTATTTGTACAGTCCTTAAAGTTGAAACAACCGACAAGGAGGAGACCGACTGAATGTCTGCAGTCGACTTCCCTGCGACATTCTCCCAGTTTAAAGAAGAAAGCCGACCAATCAATGAAGCCAAAGCACCATAATGGCTAGATGTTAAAGTAAGAACTAGAGAATTTGACATCTCAAATGATGACCGACCAAAAATGACAAAGATTGGTGACTACTGGAGTGAAGAGTAGACCACAGAGATAGTGAACTTATTAAAAGAGTTCCAAGATGTATTTGCTAGAGATTATAAAGACCTCAAAGGCTTAGTCCATGAAATTGGAGAAATGAATATTGACACTAAACCTGATGTTTGACCTATTAAGAAAAGGCCATATAAGTTAGCTCACAAATACAAAGAGATAGTCAAAAAGGAAATTGATAACATGCTTGCAGTAGGCATCATCTATCCTATTGACCAATCAGAATGGGCAAGTCCAATGGTTGTACAACCTAAGAAACATGATCCGATCAAACTAAGAATTTGTGTTGACTTCAGAGAACTAATTAAAGTGACACTGACAGACCCATTTCCAACTCCTTATGTAGATGAAATCTTAAATGAGGTTGCAGGACATGAATGCTACTCATTTACAGATGGATTCTCAGGTTATAACCAAGTGACAATAGCTAAAGAGGATCAGAAAAAAACAACATTTGTATCTGAATTTGGCTCATTTGCTTACAAGATTATGCCTTTTGGATTAAAAAATGCACCTACAATATTTTCGAGAATTGTTGTCAAAACATTTCAAGAATATATTTACAAAACCATGGCAGTATACTTTGATTATTGGACCATATACTCCATGTTAAAGGATCATTGCAAGTGGCTAAGACTTATGTTGGAAAAATGTCGACAAATCCAAGTAGCCTTAAATATCAAGAAGTGTATATTTGTCACCCCTATAGGGATATTGCTAGGGAACATTATCTATAAAGAAGGTATTAAGTTTGACTTTGCAAAAATCAAAATTATCCTTGACCTAAAACCATCAGTAAACCCAAAACAAGTCAAGCTGTTACTTGGCCACACAGGCTATTACAGAAAATTCATAAGATATTAGTCAGATATGACCTATCCACTTGAATAATTATTAAGGGAAGATAAAGAGTTCAACTAGACATAGGAGTGCCATATATCATTCAAAAAATTAAAAAAAACTAGTCGAACCACCAATCCTAAGGTTTCCAAACTAGTCGATCAAATTCCATGTTCATATTGATGCATCAAGACTAGCAATAGGAGAAATATTAACTCAACCAGGAGATGATGGAATGGATTATCTTATAGTTTACAGTAGCATAAAATTAAATAAAGCTGAAAGAAATTATTCAACAATAGAAAGAGAAGCACTAGGAATGGTCTTTGCATTACAAAAATATCGACATTGTCTTCTAGCTAACCCATTTATAGCTAACCCATTTATATTCTATACAGACCATCAGGATCTTAAATATCACATCAATAAACCACTACATCATGGAAGGATTTTTCAATGGCTACTACTATTCCAAGAATTCGAATTCGAAGTTGTTGTCAGACCAGGTAAGTTAAATGTTGGTCCCGACCATTTGTCCCGAATCGACACAGGAGAGGAGCCGACAGGAGTCGAATATGAATTACCATATGCACATCTATTTTGAATAGAAGCAGTCCCAGTAGAGTTAGAGGAAATAGCCTAGTTCTTAGAAGATGGACAAGCACCAGAAGGAATGAGTACAAAGAAGAAACAAATCCTAGCTATGAAAGTTGCACCATACAGTCTTATAAATGGATTTATTTACAAGATGGGATTAGATGACATCCTTATAAGGTGTGTACTGGAACATGAAAGAGACAACATTATGCATGAAGCACATTATGGACCTATAGGAGGACATTTCCAAGTAGACACAGCTACAAACAAAATCCAACAGTCAGGGTTATGGTGGCCTACAGTTCATAGAGATTGCGAAAATTTTGTAAGTCAATGTGATAGATGTCAATGACTAGGTCAACCCCTACCTAGCACAGAAATTCCTTTGATATTAGTAAACCAAAGTTTGACATTTGAAAATTGGGCCATAGACTTCATAGGACCATTTCTTATACCAGCAAAAAGGACAGGCACGAGGTATATCATAACTGCAGTCGAATATGTAACCAAATGGGCAGAGGTAGAACCAGTTGACACATGTTCTAGTGAGATAGCTCCTAAGTTTATCTATGAGAATATCATCACCATATTTGGATGTCCACTAACCCTAATTAGTGACCAGGGAACACACTTGATCAATAGAATTATCAAATCCCTAACCAACCAGTTCCAAATCGACCATCGTCAGAGTACAGCATACCATCCTTAGTCAAATGGAGCATTTGAAGCATTTAATAAAACATTAACAAAAGGATTAACGAAAATATGTAATGCTGATAAAGACGATTGGGATGAGAAAATACCTACAGTATTATGGGCATACAGAACAGCATATAAATGCTCGACCGACCAAACCCCCTTTCGACTAATCTATGGACAAGAAGCAGTAGTTCCATTACACTTCCAACAACAGACACCTATTATTGCAAAGATCCTACATGTCGATGTCGAAAAAGGAATAAAGGACCGGATACTACAACTAAGTGAACTAGAAGAACACCAACTACTCACGATACAACATCAAGAAATTCAGAAACAACAACAAAAATCATGGCACAAGAGAAACATCACAAACAAAAACTTGTCGGTGGGAGATCTTGCTTTACTATACAATAGTCGGGTAAAAGGAAAAAATAACTTGTGTTTATCTCTTGTGGGAGATCTTGCTGCATCTACTTGTGTTTATCTCGTGTCTCTATTATGTATGTATGTTTTAGTATGTATTATTGGTTACCTTATGTGATCTGTGAGAGTACAACAAGTGGGAAAACCCTCACTGGTAGGAAAATACTAAGCATCAGGTGAAAACAAAAATCTCATCGACGGGTGGAAACACTATAGGTCGGATGGTTAGTGCACTAGGGAGTTGCAACAGTAGAAAACATAAGGACTACAACTTTCACTTTCAAATAAAAAATTGCGGTGATCAAAAGTTTTAATGACTGAGTGTCAGTGATGGTGAGCTCAATGCCACCACTATGTCGGCAACACAAAGGACTAGTCCTCCGATCAACCATGAAAAAACCGTTTCGATAGCAAAAACAACATCATCGAAATCTAAAAAGGTTTAGGCAATAAAACCACAGAATCGACAAAACTAAGAACTAACCATCGGCATGTTCATTATATGTTTTCTGAAATGGCAGACATATAGAAAGCTAATGCTGTAACCTTGATAAATCAAACCGTCGACAGTTCAATAAAATAAATGAGATAAAAGCGCTTTGGTGAACATAAAAAATTTCCATTGGGACGTTCATTTCTTACCCTCCCCAACGGCGGCTACGTAGAGGACTACCACCCCAATTCACTGTTCAAACCACTTCCGACAGCGATGAAGGAAAATGAAAATAAAGCGTTAAGTGTTTAAAATACCTTCGGCTAGGTAGCGTTAAAGTTAGTTTGTTTCACCTCTGAAACTGCGATGATGAGGAGAACTAAAACTTTGAATTAAACATAAATATAATTCTAAAAGTGATGAAGGAGATCAATCAGACCAAAAGGACATCATTTTCAAATCAAACTTGAAATTCCAATAGTCAAAGCATTGGCCGACATAAAGCAGTTTCGAAAAACATGAAAGAAATTGACCTCAATTCAACTTCAAACAATCCAAATTTGTAGCAGAGGTACAAAATAGAGTTCAACAATCCAAACAAGCCCATGTAAGATAAAATAAATAAGGAGGGTCCAAAATTTCAAAAGAATTGGAAAATAGTTGCAACTGCAACACCACCATTACTAAAAATGTGGAGTTCAGATCCTATTTAAAGCATGAACACAAAGATGTGGTGTGGAAGAAAAGTGTTCCATCCACTTGGCTAGAAGAAAGGTGGCAACAATTACTGAAATCCATTGCGGTATATATAACTTGTGAAGGGCGATACAATAGGGCAATGCGATATCATTTCAAACTAATGAACCTTTTTATAGGAAAGAGCCCTCTAAATTTGTAAGGTTTGTTGTTACACCAAAACTTGCAGATGTTGGTGAACATTTGAAACCCAACACAAGGTCCTATGACCAGGAGTAGTGGTTAGTCCACTTTTTTTATATTCCCAGAGGTGTGGTGGTTATACCACGTGGAGGTACCTGATACTCCAACACCTCGCCTCTAGCGTAGCTCGGGGGACTTGAACCTAAGACCTCAACTCTGATACCATGTATGGTTTTCCGTTAAACCAAAACCTACAGATGTTGGTGAACATTTGAAACCTAGCACAAGGTCCTATGACTAGGAGTGGTAGTTAGTCCACTTTTTTTATATTACCTTTCTACTTACATAGGAGCCTGAAAAAAATGGCACACCAGGTGAAGGCTCAGCCAACCAAGATTGCTGGAAGGTTGTCTCACCATGTCCTTATACAAATCCTGATCCAAGAATTATTAAAGAAGAGAAATATGGCATGTACATATTTTCTGTTTTAGAAATTTTTTAAAACAGGCCTACAACCAGAAGAGAAGGAAAAGTCTCCTTCGAAGAAATACACCACCCCTAGGAGTGGAAAGAGAAAAAGAAGGGCTATCTCACTAGCACCTGTAGATCAGCCTTCTTCACCTTCTAAAAAAAAATAGGCTAAAAGAAACCTGGACTTTAGTGAAAAGAGAAAAGAAATCCCAACACAAAGAGAAAAAATCCTAAAGTTTCCCTACTTGGACTCAGAAGAAGAAAGGGGGGAAGGGGCTGACCTAGCAGAGCAATTGACAGCAGAGCCAAAAGAGCTTCCTTCACCAACTCCTAGGGAAGAGAATGATGAACAAAGAGTAGAGACCTCTGCAAGTGAACCTAGATCTCAAAGAGTGAGCAAACTGTTAGAAGAAATACATGAACAAGAGATTTTGGATAGAGAGATAAAGAGGAATAATGACATTTTGACCAAGAGGAATAAGCAGTTGCAAAATTCTATCCTAGAGATGAGAGGGATGTATGTCTTACTAAAAAGGAGAAATATAAGTACATGAAATGCAACACCAGGATTTACAGGATGATCAAGCTTCTGAGGCTATAGTTAAAGACTTCTAGATCAAACCCTAGCTCTCGTTTTACACTAGAAACCCTAGCTGAAGCGGCAGTAAGCCTTCAGAATCCAGAGGAAATCCAAGAGGCTGCTGACTTTCCAAACATTGGGCAAGGAGAATAAATACCAGAATATCAAAAATAAAACTGAAAAGGATGAATTTGGGAGGTGAATAACAAATTTTGCAAAAAACAGGGCTTTTGGTGGCTTAGGCGGATGCAGAAGCAGTTCATTAGCCATCGAAAGCAGAGATTTCGGCATCTAACAGACCCAAAATTTTGACTCCTTAACCATTGAAAGCAGAAAGAGGCACATAAATCAATTTTTGCATAAAGGACCAATTTTGGTAAATATACCTAGCCCAGGGAGGAAGTGTAAAGCTAGAGGTTGCTGAAATATGCCATTAGAAGAGGTATGTTCCAATTTTGAGGATACATCAGAGAGGAAAGGGTCACAAACCCTACATGTTTTAGCAAACAGTGACTTATCTAGTAGAGGACCAGTTATAGCTTTATCCCTAGTACTCATTGTAGTCATCAAAAGGTTCAAACAGTGAATGAGTTTTACAGTTAGATAGGCTAGTAGTTAAATTAGGATTTTTTGACCTAATTCTGCAAAAAAATAATTATTTTGTCTATTTTTAGTAAATGAGATCCAATTCTTCAGGATCTGAATAATTTTGCAAAGGCTATAAATCCTAAGACTTATGTTATAGAAAATGTTCGACTTTAGGGACCTATAGACCATTACTATTATGAAGCTTCTCATATTACTCATGACCTAATATAATCTCTTTTGCTATCATATGTTCAGCTTCCATTTCTCACCTATTCTGTGCTGATGCTTGAATTTGTTATTTAGGTTTATTCATGTTATTTGATGTTTGATATTTTTCATCCTATCTGCATGTTGATGATTTGAATTACAAGTACTTTCGTTGTTATGATTAGCCATTTATATATAACTATTTTATGTATGAGTCTTCCAGCATGATAAGTTCTCCATCTCTGCATCATATTATCAAACCTCTGAACAATGGTAGTTAGAAGCCTTATCCTTGATTGAGTTTCATGCATGTATTGAGAGTGTGAGGTCTAGTAGGTCACCTGACTTCATCCAGTTAGAAAAACCATAAAAACATTTAAGTTACCAGGCATCCTCGAGCTGCAACCTAGAGGAGTTTCCTGTACTGATAACACATGGTGAACTACAGGAGAATATCTATATGAAGCAGCCCGAAGGTTTCCAAGAGGATCTTTCATTGGTATGTAGGCTGAAAAAATCATTTTATGGACTCAAGCAATCCCCCAGGGCTTTGTATGCAAAAATGGATGGTTTCTTGCTTTCAATTGGCTTCACAAGATGGAAATCAGACCCTAATATGTATTTGTGGAAAAATCATGTTAACTTGCAGGTCATTGTTCTTTATGTTGATGACCTTCTTATTACAGGTTACTGCACCAATTCAATTGTCCAAATTAAGAACTCTTTGCATAGTGAATTTTTTATGACAGACCTAGGATTGCTTAGGAAATTTTTGGGCTTAAAAATTGAGCAAAATGGTAAGGGCATCATGCTGAGTCTGAAATAGTATGCTTTAGACCTACTGAAGAAGTTTAATATGGCTGAGTGTTAGGCATCCAAGTCTCCCTTTCTTTTTGGTATTAAATAGAATGAATTTGGAAATTCCCCAATGGTGGATATCACATTCTATAGGAAACTAGTGGGAATATTTCTCTAGAAACTAGTGGGAATATTGCTTTACCTCACTCATACAAGACCTCACTGGATTTGGGTTTTTTTGATTTCTTCTTGTCCGACAGATTCGAATTCTTGGACTTGGGTTTTCCCTTTGTTGAATTTGAAACCCCCACTACTAGTGTTATATCTTTGGTATTGATGGAACCCATTTGGACCAATTTATCCTGCTCTTGAGTGAGTGACTCCATGAAACTTACCAGACTTGGCATTTTCCCATTTCGAAGGGTGATTTTTCCTGAGTGAAATATGCTCACAAAGACTGAGAACTCTGGACCCAACTTCGATAGTATAGACAAGATTAGTTGATCTTCCTTCTTCTCAATCCCACATTGTTTTAACTGCAATAAAAGTGATTTGAACTTGGTGAAGAAGTCCTAGATTGTGTCATAGTGCGTTGGGGTCAAGTTTATCATCTCATTCTCAAGTTGGTGACTGTGTAGCTCATCAGTTTTTCCAAATAGAGACTCAATCTTTTCCAAAACCTCCTTTGGTGATGTCAAACTATCAAGGTGGAACAAAAAATCTCTTGAGATGCTCAGACACAACAAACCATATGCTTCATCTAATTTGTTAAAATACTTGGATTTTTCTATAGCAGCATTTGGTTCCACTTCAGTGCCCATAGTAACTCTAAAAATCCCCTTGGCTCTTAATTGAATCACCATTTCTTCCTTCCATTCAAATAAGTTGAAAGGTGTTAGCATGATGTAGGTAGCCTCCATTACCACCTGCACTGATGGTGTTGAAATTGCTAACTAGGTTACACTCAACAATTTGATTTTATCTGGAATTCACTAACAAAGGAGCTTAAATCCACTAAGAATTTGGTTTGCAACTCAAAATTCTCCAACCAGCTCTGATACCACCCAAGGAAAAGGAGAAGAAAGGAAAAGAGAAGGCAAAATGATCTTATTTCCATAAGGGATGGCATCCAGAATTCTCATGCATGAAGAAAACCATAGACACCATGCCGCAACTACTGGAGAAGAACAACATTCCAGTTCATGACAACGCTAGGAAGAAAGACGACAACTCCAGTACAAGTGAAGGCAAGGAGAAATGCCATGCATTGGTGGCAGGTAATTCTAATGAATCATCCTTTATTATTGATTCAGGTGATTCTAGGCATATGGTATCTAGGAGAGAATTGTTCTCCTCCATGAGTTCAAATGATGGCTTAGCAATTCAAATGGGAGACGATTCTAAACTCCAGACCAAAGGGATTTGGAGAATTTATTTAGACCATGGGTTATTTAGTGATGTATTGTTTGCACCAGACCTTGTAGCAAATTTGTTGTCATTCCACCAGATAAACCATACAATAGAGGCAAAGAGAGTAATATTCACTCCTAACTCTGTAGAGGTTTATGAAATCTCAACAGACCAAGTTGTTACAGTTGGGTATGCTGGTCATCATGAGAGAATGTACAAATTCTCTAATTTCCTCTCTACTTCCAGTGATCAAGCACTTCACTCACATGCCAATTAAGTCTCCAAACTATGGAATGAGAGGTTTGGCCACATAAATTATGGATATCTCCAAACATTTCACAAAGAAGGAATGGTGGAAGGTCTTCCACAAATTCAGCCATCTACTGGAGCATGTATTGGATGTGTGATTGGGAAGCATCATGAGCATAGCTACGATAAGGGGACGGAAAGGAGAGAAAAACAACCACTTGGGTTGGTGAATTATGATCTAATTGGTCCACTACCCACTCCCTCATATGGTGGATCTAGGTATGTGCTTACATTTATTGATGACTATTCTCGATTTTGCTGGGTGTATTTTCTGAAATTAAAATATGAGGTGTTTCAGTAACTCAAAGTTTGGAAAGCACTAGTAGAGAATCAGAGTGGGAAGAAGATCAAAGTCCTTATGACTGATAATGGAAAGGAATATGTGAATATGAATCTACAGCAACTTTGTAAGCAGTGTGGCATCCAAATGCAACACTCAACTCCCTACACACCACAACAAAATGGTTTGGCAGAGAGAAAGAATAGATCTCTCAAAGAGATGGAAACTTGAATGATAGAAGTGAGGGAACTTAATCCCAAGATATGGGCTGAAGCCATCAGCTGTGTTTCTCACATTTAGAATAGAGTGTTCCAAAAATTAGTGAAAGGTAAGACGCCCTACAAGGCATGGTTTGGTGAAAAACTAGATGTCTCAAATATCAAGATATTCAGGACAAAAGCATGAGCAAGAATTCCTTCAGAGAAGAGGAAATCCTTGCAGCCACAAAGTAAGGAGTGTCTCATCATTGGATATGGTGAGGAAACCAAAGGGTACAAGATATTTGACACATCCACCGGTAAAACATTTGTTGAAAGAAGTGTCAAATTCGAAGAACAACCATTTCCAGACTTTGAACTTGCACCGGGGGATTGCTCCTCTCCTCAACCATTCGAAGATGTAAGTGATGGATGACACATGCTCTATTTTTTCTTATAATTATGATAGACATAATGATGAAGATGATATTTCTAAATATTACTCACCATATAGGCCCAAATGGGCAAAAATAGTTGTGCAAGTAGCTGGGGAATTGGTAGGTAATCCCCAAGAGCCTAGGAAAACTAGATCACAAACTAGTAAGGATTCATATGCAAGTTATAGTGATCTTGCTAAGCAGTGTTAGATTCTGATAAGTTATGAAACATAGACATATCAGCAAGCTTGTACATACCCAATATGGAAGTCAACAATGGAAGATGAGCATCAGTCCCTCCAAGAGAACAATACATGGGAATTGGTTCCCCTTCCTCCCAAGAAGAAAGTTGTTCAATGTAAATGGGTCTACCAAACCAAACTTGCTGCTGATGGTTCTGATATAAAACATAAGGCTATATTAGTGGCTAAGGTCAATTCTCAAGTCAATAGAGTTGATTACACAGAGAACTTTGCATCGGTTGCAAAGGTGGACTGAATTAGACTAGTTCTTGCACTAGCAACTAGTAAGTGTTGGGAGGTTCACCACATGGATGTAAAGAGTGCTTTCTTGCATGGTGAAATAAAGGAGGATATATATATGCAGAAGCATGAAGGTTTCCAAGAGGATTTTCCATTGGTATGCACACTGAAAAAATCACTGTATGGACTCAAGCAAGCCCCCAGGGCTTGGTATGCAAAAA
Organism: Pseudotsuga menziesii; assembly: GCA_001517045.1. Lineage (NCBI taxonomy): Eukaryota > Viridiplantae > Streptophyta > Pinopsida > Pinales > Pinaceae > Pseudotsuga > Pseudotsuga menziesii. The sequence continues at coordinate 48,417 of LPNX010970561.1, forward strand.
TGGATGCTTTCTTGCTTTCAATTGGCTTCATAAGATGCAAATCAGATGCTAATGTGTATTTGTAGAAAAATGAGATTAACTTGAAATTAATTGTTCTTTATGTTGATTATATTCTTATTACAGGTTTTCACACCAATTCAGTTGGCCAAATTAGGAACTCTTTGCACAGTGAATTTGCTATGACAGACATAGGATTGCTAAGTCAATTTTTGGGCTTAGAAATTGAGAAAAATGGTAATGGAATCATGATGAGTCAGCCACAATATGGTTCAGACCTTGTGAAGAAGTTTAATATTTATGAGTGTAAGGAAGCCAAGTCTCCCTTTCTTTCTAGTATTAAATTGCATGAATTTGGCAATTCCCCAATGGTAGATATCACACTCTACAGGAAACTAGTGGGCAACTTGTTCTACCTCACTCATACAAGAACTGATTTGTCTTATGCTATGAGTGCTGTAGAAAGAAACATGCACCAACCACATGAGCTCTATTGGAAGGATTCTAAAATAATTCTTCAATATGTCCAGGGAACTAAGAAGTTCAGAGTGCACTACATAGCTAGTTCCTCACTTCAACTAGCTCGATTTTCTGATTCAGATTGGGCTGGTGATCCAATTGACAGAAAGTCAACATCAGGTTTTGTCTTCATGTTTAATGAGGATCCTATTTTCTATTCAAGTAATAAAGGGAACACCATCTCACTTTCATCAGCAGAGGCCAAATACAGGGCAGTAGTCAATGCTGCAACTCAGTGTGTTTGGTTGCAGGGAATTCTTCAGGATTTTGGTTTCACAATTGATTCTCCAACCACATTTGGGTGGATAATCAAAGTGCCATAAATATATATAATTATCTAGTATAGATGCAGAGGAAAAATCACATAGAGATTCACATGCATTACATTCGGGGCTTAGTGCATGACAGGGTGATCTCACTGCAATATTTCCCATCCACCGAGCAAACTGCCGACAATTTTACCAAGGATTTCACTGAGAAGACCTTCACTTACCTAAGATATTTTCTTGGGGTGAGTGAAGGATGGTAATTTTATGTTATATCATTGCAGGTCCAGCTCCATATCCATTCTTGAGGGGAGGTTTTTCCCATGTGGTTTTCCTTCCTTCGTCGGTTTCACATGGACAAATAAAAATTGAAATTTCTAATTATGTACTTGATGTGAATTGAGACATTGTTGCCAATGCCTTCATCATTTTGTGAGGATACTTAGTTTTTGGATTAAGGGAGGGTTTTAGAACATTAATCCATCATTAGTACCTTAGTTACACTAATTAGTCAATTTTATTGTTTTTTTAAGCATTAATACACTATGAAGTGGACTAGGGGTGCTTAGGTGGATATAAGCCATGTCAAGTTGAGGTTATATGACCCACCTGGGTACTCCAACCTAGTAATAAAGACACATATGCATAGCGATCATTGCTGGTGTGCTCCCATTCATTGAATGTGGAAAGGAAAGTTGACTTGGGGTGCTAGAGTGGGATTTTGCCCAAATTTGGCTTGATTTGGTGCAATTAATGTTGCATTAAGAGTCTAAACCATCCAAGTTTCCACACCCATGCTATCCAAGGTGTATTCATTGACCTATCACACATTAGCCATACCAATTCAGCAATTTGTGGCAATTTGGAGAGATTTGGGATGAAATTGGCCCACCTAGGGGGATTTGATGCCAATTTGGAAATTTTGGGATTTTTACTCACAATTGGATTCCAAAGCCATTCGAAACTCATATGATGTATTTATAAACCTGTTAATAACAATTTTAGAGTTAGACAGTCCAAAATTATCTTTTTTCCAACTATCATTGTGTGTAATTTAACTATAATTTGATGGGTTTTGCTAAATCTTGCACCCAAATTTGATTTGTGAACCTCACTAATGCTCCTAGATTCTCTTGTGGTTCGAATTAGTCACTTGTATCTATCTTGTAATCTCTGATTTATATTAATAGAAATATCTTTTCCTGTCCAATAATGTGTATTTGAATGAATATTGTATCCATTGGAATATGTCAAATGCTTTTAAATTATTGATTATATATGCTAGAATAGATCTAACACCATGATATATAGTATGCTTATATTGTTTACTTGTTGTTGAGGAAGTATTATATCAATTCAAGCTGAAGATTGGAAAGCTCAACGGGGATCTACTTCAACCGTCTGGAATAAGGTACGAGGTCTGATCCTTTAGTGTTAGACATTTTATTTCTATTGCATATTGGGAAAGATTGATTTCTGGAGTCAAGCTGTCTGTTGTGGTACCCCAAGCCATAGGAATTTCTCTCCATAACAGTTACGAGCATGGGGATGCTTGCCTCATCCATATACATGTCACACATTATTTGTATCTCACCCATTTATGGGAACCATATTGATATAAAAACCAAAAGCCACCATGCCCCAGCCTAGGAAGCACCACCTCTCCCCAAAAAATCCTATGATATATGTCAACCATACTATGAGCTCATGCCCTCACACATTAGGGGGAGATCTATTAACCCCAAAAAACCATCAGTAATATCTACATGACCTACACCACCTAAATACATCCATTACACTACCCATATTTGACCCCCACACCCTTGCAAAGGCTCGAAAACATGAAAAGGACTTAAAAATCCCTAAAAATAGCTAAAATGGCTCTCATAGGGGCTAAAACGTCCAGAAAGGGGCTAAAACCCCTCAAAGGAGCTTAAAACCCCCAAAGGAGCTAAGAAATGGGAGAAATGAGCTTAAAGCCCGAAAAAGGGGCTAAAACCCTAACCAGGGGCTTAAAACCCTAAAATCTCAAGAAAAAACTATAAATAGAGGGGTGGGGGTCACTCTCAAAACACTCCTCTCCCTATCATTATGTTTCCCATGTGAGTGCCTTGAGACCCTTTTCCTCTCAAGTCATTCGCCCTCCCTATCCTCCATTGCCCCACAAGCCAAGTCTCCATCCCATAGAGACAGGTGCTCCAAAGCTAGGGTATGGTGTCCCACTTCCACAAAGAAGGTATAACCATTTGTTTTTGTTCATAGCTTAGATTTTTAGATTATTTTGTTTGCAGGTTTGTTTGCTAATGGTTTGCTGCAGGTTCTCCATTGTGATTAGTTGAAAATTTATTTTTCTGACGGATTGTTGCAGGGTTTCCATGGCTCAAAGCTAACCCTTCCTTGCAGGTTTTTCATTCACCAAAGAAACCCTACCCTTCCATCCTATAGATGGAAGGTAGTCGTTTTTGCACGTAGATAGATACAAGATAGCAAGAAAGCAAGAACCTCTATGAACCGGAGAAACTGAATCCCCCACTTGGGCCTCCATCACTTCAATCCTCCATCTCTCGATAGCAAGCTCACAAGTAAAAGGAAAGCTTGGGAAGAACACCAAAGTGCTCCAAGGGACAAAGGGATGCAGACTCAAGTATAAGTTCCGACAACAATGGACTATAGTTTCTTTGCTCTCAATTCTCTCTTCTTGCCTTCAATGTACCAAGGGGTTCCTTATATAGCTTTCAAAGGGATACTGAAAGGTCGAATCCGAACGATCTCAAGGAATATGGAAGGCTAGGAGTCAAATGAGTCAGATCCATGTTAAGGAAAACTCCAAAAGGATTTGGATTATGCACAGATCCCAATGTAAGCGGTTATATGGGTCAAACCCGCGTATGTACGTGGTTATCGGGTTAAAATCCATGTATATCATTTTTCATATGTTTTTAGGGATGATCAAGGAAACATCAAAGACAAAAAATGGTCCATGGGGTCTAAAGAGTCTGCAGCGAGACAGGGGAAGGCCATACAAAGTGTGATTCACCTAGAGTGGTTAAATCCGCTATAACAGATGCCCCCTAATGTGTGAGGTCATAGGGGTCATACGATGGTGGAAATACATTATAAGTCCATCCTAGAAGTGGAGTGATGAAGGATCCCAAATGAAAGACCAGCCACCCAATCAACATAGTACAATAATACAACTCTGCATATAACTACAAGTATATATAGCAGTCCCGGATACATAAGTGTACAATGGCCATGAATAGGCATAATACATGATATCACATATGTGGTCATCACCACGTACAATATACATAGATCAGAATCTCCATGATGAAGATATACAAAGGACCATGATCTCCAAAAGGGCTGAAGATATATAATAGATCAAAATCTCCATAGTGGCTGGAAATTTCTGACATATACTGGAATCAAGTCACGAGAGATGAAATCTCATGAACACTGGCATGATCAAGGAGGTAGCATGTAAGAGATGCCACCAATTTGGAAGGTCTTCTACACAAACCGCTACGAGTACATGTGTTGGGGCACGCACCCTAACGATCCTTAACTTTAGTAACTCCGCGGTTTTTGTGGGAGTTTGTAAGCGGAGTTACGACTCAAAATAGTCTTAGGGGTGTCGGGGTTAAGTCAAAACCATATTTTTGTAATCAACCCATGGTTTAAGCCCATGGTTTTGTAATAAGTGCACTATAAATAAGCACTCTTGTAAAGAAGTCAGTTGAGGCTTTTGATGTAAGATGAATTGATGCGAAGCTAAGGCTTGTTTTGTAAGTAAGGTTAATTCCCAGCTATGTGCATGGATGACCTCTGCATCTATGTGCCCAGAGGGTTTTGGGTGATTAAGAAGATCTGCAGCTGTGTGCACAAAGATCTGCAGCTTAGTGCGCAGCTTGAGGAATTGAAAGGGTCTGCAGCTGAGTGCGCAGATCAGAACTGTGGTTTTTGTAAAGAGTTGAATAAAACACAGTTCTATGGACGTAACCCCTAAACTGGGGGTGAACCATGTTATATTGTGTGTTGTGGTTTTGTTGTGTTGTTGTTATGTTCTTTTATGCATTAATAATTATATAACTGATAAGTAAGATCACTGCTAAATACTAACTTCGCTGTGAATTCCCACTAAAGGGTTAAGCAAGGCACTGTTTTTTTATCTAACCGCGAAGCTAAATAAGTGAATATCAAAGCTCTGTATTTTAATGATTATCATTTGTTAGAAGCTAAAGGTACAGTAATATCCCTCTTCTGCTTGCAGAAACCTGATTCTGCGGCACCCCATGGCTGTTTCGGGTGAGACTGCAACCTATTCACAGGTTGTTGCCGAAAGGGCCAACACTGTGGGTCTTTTGTTGGTGTGAAGACAAAAGTATAGAACCCGGGTCTACCCTAAGCCCAACAAATTGGTTCCATTACCGGTTGAACTCAGTATCTACTCAAGAGGGGTTTACGTCGTACCTCGAGGGCTATGTTTTGGAGACCCTCAGTGAAAGAAATCAGTGATTGGATTGAAGAGACTTATCTGAACTTTGCTGTACAAGAGAACAAAGATCCGTGTCGTAGTTCAAATGAATTTTTACAAAGGTACGTTTTTTCTAATGTTTATGAAATTTTCTTTGGTAGTATCCACATAGAGTTGCACGAGTGGTTATCCAGGTTAATAGAGAGAAGGATGAACTTCCAAGAAGGTCAGTTTCCTGATTGGACCCTCGTAAGAATTAATATATTGAAAAGGGTGAACAACGAGATATCCCGCGCTGTTGATTTCTGGACAACGCGAACCCTTGAAGCATTTGTGACAGAGTTCGCCATCGACACAAGTATGTCCTTCAGCAAAGCCGAACAGGAGTTATTCAAAGGACCAAGGGGTAAGTACTTGAATTCATTTAGTTTGAGAATTAAAATGCTATTGGCTGAAAAAGGTATATTGCTTATTGAATCAGACTGTTATATTTAGTATTACTAATCTATGTTTGCAAGTGAAAGAACCTTCGATGAGCAAAGTGGTTTGCTGCAAAGTGGAAAAAGGTACAAGAGAAATTTTGAGTCCTATACCCTAGGTCAGAATACCGAGTCTAACCCTGTAATTCCAGCAACCTCAAAGCCCAAAGAAACCCCTTTTATTGGAAACCCTTCAGTAACCCCACAGCGAAGACCTATTATCCCTGAGAACCCATCGCAGTCTGAAAGTAACCCTAGCTCGAGTATTATTGTCGCAGGTTAGTATACCCTAGTAAGTTCCCCCCTGCCTACTACCAGTCCCCCTCCCTCCCCCCCTAGATTCGTGATGGCCCATATGAATGATGAAAGGAACTAGATCAGAGGATCCAGAACAGTTCTGGTTCTTATGCGAAGCAGTGTGGACTGCTAAGAACATTACGGATCAAGATACAAGAAGAGCGCAGCTGGTTACTTCTTTTAGAGACTGCGCTTTGACCTGGTTCATGAAGTATTCCAGTACTCAGAACCATGTCTTGGCTGATATAAAAGCAGAAATGATAAAGGAATTTAAGAAGCCTAAATCGGAGTCGCAGTGTATCACTGAGATAAAGGAAATTCAGTAGAGGCGAGGAGAATAGGTGTGGTACTTTGATCAGAGGTTCAAATTTCTGCTAGATCAAGTCAATTTCACTATTGGACTAGTGCAGCATAAGGAATGGTTCATCGCAGCTTTGTTACCGCACATCAGGACTCCACTCATGAAACAGAAGGTTGCAGATCAGCAGGAGGCTTTGGAAATCTCTATGAAGCTTGAAACATCCCCTGTCGAAGATAATTCTGGTATCGCTCAAATACAAGCGTAGTTGGCAGCGATGGCTCTGGATATTTGTGATATGAAAAAAGGGAAAGCCAGTCGTGAAGAGATTTGGTGTACACGATGTTGGACAGAGGGTCACGACAAGGAACAGTGTCCTGCGGTAAGAAATTTCTTGAATTCTGGTGCACCAAACCCATTCAACCCTAGTGTTCTATATTGTGAGATCTGTAGGACAACTGGCCAGTATCAACCTGAAGATTGCTATCTTCTACAGAGGTATGTGCAAGTTCCTAAGAACCCTTATTGTAAGTTCTGTAAATTAGTGGGACACAATGAAGATGAGTGTCACAACTTTGACCTCATGAGATAACGCACTTATGATGCTTATCAGGTACAAAATGATGGCCAAGGAAATGATGGATATGGTTATCACGGTAGTACATCAGGTCACGGAACTTTTGGAGGTCGTGGTCATGGTGGTATGGCTGGCAGAGGACGAGGCTAGGTTGTGTGCTATAACTATAACCAGGCATGACATCTAGCTAGAGACTATCGGAACCCAACTACGACATGTCGATATTGCAGAGTTGTCAACCATGTGATTGAGCAATGCCCACAGCTGATCACAAAGATTCAAGAAAGAAATAGTGGCCCTACTCAAAATATTCAGCTGAACGCTGTTGAGCAATGACCTGTCCCAGCCATTAATGTTGTTACCAGGAGTGGAGCTAGGGCGGAAGTACAGAAAAAGGATAAATAGCTTGTCAAGGCTTGGGTTTGTAAGGCCCCAAAAAAAATCCTATCATTTGATGTCGAAAGAGAAAAAGAGACATTTATGGAATCCAAGAGAGACTTTACTGACCCCAACACCTCAGTAGCACCTGTGCAACAACCTCAGCAGCACTCACAGCTGCAAGAAGCTTCGACAGATAAAGTAAGTACACTGTCCTCCTTTTTACAGAGTTACATGAAGCTCTTAATAAATCATAATGATTTAAATGAGTTGCAGAAAGTTATTGCTTCTTGCGAACCTCAACGAAGTTCTGGTAAGGAAAAAACTGTTCATAGAGTCAGAAGAACTGGTAGGGAGATGAGATTGAATGCTCAGATAGGAGAATATGACATGACTGATGTCATCTTGGACCTAGGATCAGAAGTAAATGTCTTAACTAAGCAGACATGGGAACAAATGGGAAAACCTACTCTGGAATGGTCCCCTATACAGTTGAGATTAGCTAATTAGCAGAATATTGTGCCCCTAGGAAGACTCCCTAGTGTATCAGTAGATATTGATGGAGTCAGTACCCTAGCAGACTTTGAGGTAAGTGACATGATTGATGACAAAAACCCCTATTCAGCACTGCTAGGCATTGAATGGGCAACAGATAATGATGCAGTAATCAACCTGAAGAAGAGGCAGATGAATTTCGATGGGAAAGGACTGAGAGTCATAGTACCATTGGATCCTTCTCAAGGAGAGAGGTACACCGAGCCAGTAAAATATGAAGACCGAGATGTTTTGGACCATATCTACAATATCACAGTGAAGGAAGAATATTATGTTAATCCTATTGCTGAAGGTAACATGGATTGGCAGTGTAACAGCTCCTGCATGATGGATTCAGATGATGGATTAGATAATTGGCAGAATAGACTATATGAGCTACATGGACATCGATGTGCAAGAATTACCAAGTCTCTCAGATGGCTTAGTTCACAGACAAGAACCTTACCTATTTTTTATGGTTCGACAAACCTAGAAGAGTTTATTGTGCAATTCTCATAACATGTAGTAGACTCACAGAAAATGGAGACTCTGGATTCAGCATTCAGAGCCATAGTAGCCAGATGGTGGAATGGTCACAAAAAGTACATTCATATTTGGGAAGCGTTCAAGAAGTCCCTTTGCCTAAGATTCAGGGATAAACCTCAAGAGGTGTGAAGCAGGTTTAATGGTAAGACTAGTCCTCAGGGACATTTGGAGCAATGCTACGAAGCATGGAAGCATGTACCTCGTGAAGAATGGGTACATAGGTTTGTGCACACCCTAGAACCTATAGCAAAGAACTGGTATGCGGAGGTCGAGCTTCACCACGGTACTGTAAGTTGGGATAGTCTTGTTGATAGTTTTGTGCTAACATTTTCTATTAATGAGGTTTCTACTACTTTGGACGCAGCTGTTAGATTTATCCATACTAAAGTATTTGATGATCAAGAAATAGCAGAATACCAACCTGATTGGAAGGCACAAGAAACCAATGTAGTATAATGTTATAACCTCTCAATTGATGAGGATGACGATCCGTGCAACATTAACATTCCTGAGTCAGAAGGACACTATAAGTACATGGACCAGCAGTTGAAGCACCTGAAGTGACTCAGCCCCTGAAGACGTGGACTGTAAAAATTGGGTCAGAAGAAAACCCTAAGTATGCTACCATGGGATATTATTGCGATGATGAAATGGTGAACAAAGTGACCCAACTTCTCCATGAATATCAGCACCTATCTTTGACAGGGCTCTCAAAAATGAAAGGAATCATTGAGGTGGTGGAAAACATGATGTTATGGGTTGAAGCTCAAAGCCAGGTTGAAGCTGATATCAGGAAATGTCGAATGTCCTTATTTTGGGACAGCCAGAGTCACTACTTGTACCGAAGAAGGAAAGATGTGTCGAAGCTTAAAATACGATCGTTGAAAGAAATCAAAATTGGTGGCGCCGGTATGCTACCTGTATTAACTGCCTGTATTAATGAGATCTTGGAAAATCTACCGCCGTTTGGACAAGATCTCTATCCGATTTGGTATAATCAATGCACAGTTATGACAGATGTCATGGATGGATTCTATAAGAAGACAACCACACCCGTGATGTTCGCATTTTACAATTTCTTGAGTTTTACAATTACGTCCATGTCAGCCGATAGCGAGATTCAAAAGTTAGTGAGAGAATTTGAACAGGAGGGTCTGCCGCACCTCTTCATCCACCCACCTGCATCTGCACCCCATGGAGAGACTCCCCCAACACTGACCCAGCCAATGCAAACATGCTCTACCAAGAAAAAATTTAAGCCCGAAGTTCATTCACGAAGACAGACACAAGCAATCAGGGAAAACACCGGAGGATCTCGATATGAATCCGTCCGGCTCAGCAGAGGTCCCACTTGAAGAGGATGAGAACATTTCCCCACAGTGTCCACCGTATCTTTTTCCAGTTCGACCAGGTGTTCAGCTCCCTCGGTGGACGAAGAAGTTCACATTACGCACCCCTTCGCTGCCACCGGGTGTGCAGCTGGTTGGGACAATGACAAGGAAAATAGACCGGCTCAAGTACGCCGACCACGATAGAAATTATTAGGGTAAATTTCCACAGTTCACACTTAAGACATACTTATACTCTGTCCACTATCAGGAGACTGCAGCGACATTATTAGAAGTGAAACAGTGGACTGCTGGCTTGGACAAAGTTGGTTTATTGAAGATGCTTGATGTGCCCACTTCGATCGTAGCACACAGGTAACCATGGTGGTCAAACAATTATCGGTGTTGGTGCATGATGGGTACCTATGGCTCGGAAACCAGAAAATCGCTATCAATGGAGAACTCATTCACTGAATTACGGGCCTTCTGAAGGAAGGGCTTGACCCTAGCATTGAGTTTTTGGGAAAACATGAAGATGTGAAGCTAGCACATAGCATGAAGGAACGCTTCAGGCTGACGAAAGGGAAGCGAGGGTATCAAACCTTGTCCATTCAGCATCACAACATTCGATTCGCTGCAGAGCTCTTAGCCTGCAAGCTAATGCGGAAGTGCAGATCAAATGAAGTACCTGCCCCAATTGTTAGTATTGCTACGAACTATGTAGAAGGCTACATTTACAACTGGGCAGCATACATCGCTAAGGAATTTCTTGAAGATGCTCACGACACACAGGAAAAAGGTAGACCCTTTCACTATTCATGGCTGATCGTGTTTATTGCTCTGATCGGGTGGACAGAGCCCACTGAGGCGCAGTTTATTGACGTACCTCCAAGCATGCCAGGTGCAGCAAGATACGCATCGTTCTGAGTGTCACAGGACAAAGCATCCCAGCAGATGACGAACACTGTGTTTGACTTTTATGCCATGAGTATCTTATATGAGATTGTAAAGACCCCGCGGCTCAGTAATGAGCTATTCTCTCAATATGATGGAGTGGCCACCTTCAGGGTCGACATGTACAAGGTATTCATCCAGGCCCACGCAGATGCGAAGAAGGTATGCTGGAAGTTGCCATATGTGGTGACCAAAGAAGACATCCTCGCGGTAATTTAGCAGTGGCCGGTTGAATGGTTGAAGGACGCAGGAACAAAGCCCAACATTCCAATCCCTCCAATCACCAATGAGGGCACTGGCCCTAGTCAAACGCAGCAGCAAGACCCCCCAGAGGATAGCAAAGAGCAAAGTGAGTCACAGCGGAGTGAAAGCGACCAGGGTGGAGAGGGTGGAGATGAAGGAGAAGAAGAGGAGTCAGTCAAAACTATCTCTGACCCTAATCGACCAAATAAGCGCAATTCACCAGAGGCCAAAGAAGTGACCAAACCTCAGTCTCGAAATAAAACGAAAGCGTCGAAGGAGAAGAATAACGACAAAGAACCCACCTTGACAAGTGAGGAGCTTAATCAGGCTCTATCAAAATCCACAGAAGTTCTCACCAAGAAATGGTCAGACTTTGCAGTCACTCATCTTGATGCCATCACCGGCGTAGCAAATCGAATCTCAGAGCTGAAGGAGCTAGTAGAAAAATCAGCGACTGGCGATGTGACAAGAAGTGCCCCAGTACCTGCGTAGCTAGACACAAGACAATGGCCGGTTAGAGAACACCGAGGACAAGTGTCAAGTGCCACCCTCATCATAACTGACGTAGCATCTCGCATGGAGATGAGCATGATAGTTGGAATAGATTACACTGAGATGTCCATGATGGAATTACATCTTTGTCAGTCAGCTATCGCAAAGGAAATATAAGCATGAGACCACTACTCACAAACACAGTTGGAAAATTCCAGGAAGCAGAATGATAGCCTCGCAGCATAGTTGGAGGAAGCGGAGCAGAGAAAGAGCAACGCAGAACATAAGCAGGTCACATTAGCGTGAGTAGTGGATGAGGCATGTCGAAGTCTCCTCGACATCGACATACAGGCCGAAGAAGAACTAGAATGGAGGATAGTCAAGTTGAAATACTATGCACTACAGTCACAGAGCCAGGTAGAGACATTGAAAGTAGAGCATGAGGCCCAGATTGCAGAGCTTCAACTTCGTATCAAACCAGAAAGTCCCCCAGAAGTTAGGGAGCAGCGTTGCAGGGACATTCAAGCTTCAGCAACAAAAATATCTGACCTTGTGAGCAGTGCTGCAAGCTGCTAGAAGACAGTGTTGAAGCCTGGACAACCTTACAAGAAAATCCTGAAGTCGCAGAGCTGCACGAAGTAATTAAGCAGTGACAGACAGAGCTGGATATAGTAAAGGCAGAAATTAAGACTCTGCCTCCTATGCAGAAAATGCTCAAGGTAAAACAAAGCAAGGAACTCCAACAAGAAATCGAGTCATGCAGAACGAAAGTAACATTGTTGGAAAATTCTATGCAGCCCCTTATCGATGAAGCGTTGGAGTTGAGCACTGCTACGGACAACCAGCTCAAGGTTCTGAAGGACTATAATGCATTTGCACAAGAAAAATCTAGCGAAGCATCAGCAACATCATTACAGGAGTTAGTCGAGAAGAAGCAGGAAACCGATGATATTATGCATGGCCTAAACAAGTAGTTTACTGTATTCGCCAACAAGGTTCGTCCACCAGAAGAGCACCAGAGAGTCCCGGGACGGGACACTAGTGAGTCTTAGGGGCCTGTTGGGGCGCGCACCATAACGGTCCTTAAATTTGGTAACTCCATGGTTTTTGTGGGATTTTGTAAGTGGAGTTATGACTCAAAATAGTCTTAGGGGTGTCGGGGTTAAGTCAAAACCCTCTTTTTGTAATCAACCCATGGTTTAAGCCCATGGTTTTGTAATAAGTGCACTATAAATAAGCACTCTTGTAAAGAAGTCAGTTGAGGCTTTTGATGTAAGATGAATTCATGTGAAGCTAAGGCTTGTTTTGTAAGTAAGGTTAAGTACCAGCTGTGTGCATAGATGACCTCTGCAGCTATGTGCACAGAGGGTTTTGGGTGATTAAGAAGATCTGCAGCTATGTGCGTAGAGATCTGCAGCTTAGTGCGCAGCTTGAGGAATTGAAGGGGTCTACAGCTAAGTGCGCAGATCAGAACTGTGGTTTTTGTAAAGAGTTGAATAAAACACAGTTCTATGGACGTAACCCCTAAACTATGGGTGAACCATGTTATATCATGTGTTGTGGTTCTGTTGTGTTGTTATTATGTTCTTTTATGCATTAATAATTATATAACTGATAAGTAAGACCACTGCTAAATACTAACTTCGCTGTGAATTACCAGTAAAGGGTTAAGCAAGGCACTGTTTCTTTATCTAACCGCGAAGCTAAGTAAGTGAATATCAAAGCTCTGTATTTTAATGATTATCATTTGTTAGAAGCTAAAGGTACAGTAATATCCCTCTTCTGCTTGCAGAAACCTAATTCTACGGCACCCCATAGCTGTTTCGGGTGAGACTGCAACTTGTTCACAGGTTGTTGCCAAAAGGGCCAACACTCTGGGTCTTTTGTTGGTGCGAAGACAAAAGTATAGAATGCGAGTATACCCTAATCCCAACAACATGTCCTACTATGTGAATAGAGGTGTCGAGGTCGAACATAGTAGTCCATTGTCTGATTACCGGTCATTGATGTATACCGTTAACAGACGCGAGATCACCCACCAATAATGAAAATGGGAATCAAGGTACTAGAGTGAAAACTAACAAGTGTGAATAAATGTGTTGAGGTCGTACACTTGAGAGGATCCATCGATTAGGGGACATTGATGTATTCCCAAGAAACTGTCGATGGCGAGAGAACCTACCACTGATGACTGCAACTCTCCAGGCACTCAAAAGGACTCTAGACTCCAATCCCAGAATAAATGACCTGAAGTCGATGGGATGAAATCCACTAGAAGGAGGGCATTAAGGCATCCCCCATCATCCAACATGAGGTACTCAGCAAAGCTGTATAATGTGGAAGGACTCGATCATAAGGTGCACGAACCAGTAACTGTACCGGGAATGGCCGACATGCAAAGTCAAAATAACTGAGGAATGGCCGACACAGGTTTCAACTTCCTTTGAACAAGAGAATAACGACTTATGGTGACTGAATGAAGGCATCATACACTTGATATACAAACTGGGACATCTCTGTGACATAGGAGGCATCAACAGAGGCTCCATAGGGACTGGAAGCTTAACCAGTTGGTGGAGATAAACTCAGATAAACGAGTACAGCTCCTAAATTCAAACTATAACCCAACCAATGGATGTGATATACAGTGCTCTGTTCAAAGGTGACATGACTTGACAGCTGCCAAAGATAACATCTTTCCTTGTTCGGCTTTTTGGTTTTTTGATTTTTTTTTGGACTTTTTCAGTTATTTGAAAAGCTTGAAAAAATAATAAACTAGCTTTATAGTTACACACTAGGAGGAGATGAGTGTCATAAAGGCAAACAAACTAGTTCCAAGCAGTTGAACATACCTATTCTCAATGCAAGGATACATGTGTAGGATATCGACACTCGGGGGAAAATCCCCTCACGGTAAAAAGGAATTCAAGCTGCAAAGGGTATAAAAAAAATGGCTCTGCATGGCTAGACATGAGACAAGCTCGGGCTATATGGATGAAATGTAATGTCAAGGAAGCTAGCATAAATCTCAATAAGGCAAGCAAAGCTCATGATAATGCATTCACAACTTGACATATACAAGGGAGTCCTACGGAAATGGCTAGCATAAAGTTCAAGAGGAGTATGAAGCTCTTGCTCAAGGACATGGCGGGACTAAAAGGGACTCCTATACCTAAGAGAGGACTCACGCCATGGGTACCAAATGCAAAAGGGAGCTAACTAGGACACCCATGAATAGGAAAGCTCTACCATTCACATAATATCACTTCTAACAATAGCATGAAGGTTCCGTGATACCATGGAATGGGATCGTACCTAAGGTTAAGATGGAATGGTCATAAGGCAATGCATAAGTTCAAGTAGATGTGAAATCCTAACCTATATGCTAGTTCAAACATAATACCTGTGATAGGCATGAACGGGTCAAAACCTCAGAGAGAGTGTACAAAAACTGGATCCTACATGACAACATATTAGTCCAACACAAACCAAAATAGTCAATAAAGAATCCAAACTATAGGATATAGGGAGGAATGATCATGACAACTGCACCCAAAGGAAACAATATGGTGAATGATGGGACATAAAAAGGAATGTAAGGTGTAGACCCAACGTTCACGCATCCACCACCACCCCCGTGAGGGTGACCACTGGTGAAAAGACCGAGAGAATGGAATAAAAATCCTCCACAAATGGAGTAGAGGATGGAATATGACCATTCCCAAATCTATGAGCATGGTAAGGGACTATGATGCCCCCAGCGAAGTCGCCAATTCTGTTACGGAGAGAAATTCCCATGGCTTGGGGTACCACAACAGATAGCTTGACTCCAGAAATCAATCCTTCCCAATATGTAATAGAAATAAAATGTATAACACTAAAGGATCAGACCTCGTACCTTATTCCGAACGGTTGAAGTAGATCCTCGTTGAGCTTTCCAATATTCAGCTTGAATTGATATAATACTTCCTCAACAACAAGTAAACTGTACAAGCATACTATATATCATGGTGTTAGATCTATTCTAGCATATATAATCAATAATGTAAAATAATTTGACATATTCCAATGGATACAATATTCATTCAAATACACATTATTGGATAGGAAAAGATATTTCTATTAATATAAATAAGAGATTACAAGATAGATACAACCTCTGACGGCACGTCTGCGAACCGGAGAAACTGAATCCCCCACTTGGGCCTCCACCACTTCAATCCTCCATCTCTCGATAGCAAGCTCACAAGTAAAAGACAAGCTTTGGAAGAACACCAAAGTGCTCCAAGGGACAAAGGGATGCAGACTCAAGTATAAGTTCCGGCAACAATGGACTATAGTTTCTTTGCTCTCAATTCTCTCTTCTTTCCTTCAATGTACCAAGGGGTTCCTTATATAGATTTCAAAGGGATACTGAAAGGTTGAATCCGAGTGATCTCAAGGCATATGGAAGGCCAGGAGTCGAATGAGTCAGATCCATGTCAAGGAAAACTCCAAAAGGATTTGGATTATGCACACATCTCGATGTACTTGGTTATATGGGTCAAACCCCCGTATGTACGTGGTTATCGGGTTAAAATCCATATATTTCATTTTTCATATGTTTTTAGGGATGATCAAGGAAACATCAAAGGACAAAAAATGGTCCATGGGGTCTAAAGAGTCTGCAGCAGGACAGGGGAAGGCCATACAAAGTGTGATTCACCTAGAGTGGTGAAATCCACTATAACAGTAACGATATCAAAAGAATAATGTGATCTAAGCTCTATATTACAATAGTCGATCATGTATAACTGTTGTTACAATAGTGGTTGCCTCAATGAGAGGTTGAACACAATACTGGTCTAAAGAGCTGCTACATTGTACCCATGGAATTCTCATGGAATGCTATATCTTTATGACTGAAGGCCTGTTGGATCTAGAATGATACATAGCTGTAGGTACTTACTGACGGAGAGTCAGAGTCTCTGTGGTAAAAATATGATGCATCAATCATAAATCTATATAGAAGCACTGCTGGGGATTTTGAACACTGTCTCCAGTGCAACCCAGAAATCACAAGGGACATGAACTTGTTTGGGTCCCTCAATAGACTTATCAATGTGTTAGGGTTAGGTGACATCCGAGGTCTTTGACCAAATGCTACACGGACCAATACCCTGTACGAATCTCAACGGTGTGATGTTGTAGCTAGAGTCAGGCATGTGAGTCACAACCATACCGAGAGGAACTAAGGGATACTCTCAAGTTTTCTATGGAACTCATCAATGAGGTTAATGAAACCAAGATAAAGGGACCTTTGGTTCTATCCTCTGGAATATGTGTGTTTTCGTCGACAGAGGGAGACCTACGACTGGCCAAGGAAATGGTGTTTCCTTGACCAGAAGTATGAAGGAGATAATTGAAAGATGTGAGAAAATATGAGGACTGACCCACTGAAGGGGGGGTGGAGGTGGAACAAGGGCAGGGAAACACAGGGGACTCAAAATTCCTTTATTCAAAGTATGATGGCAGGGTAGGCTAGGCATCAAATGAAACTAACTCATGGGAAAGGGATCATAGCTGTAATACTAAGAATGTAACTGTAGATGGAAAATACTTGGGGGAGGCAGATACTTTTGGTATTGAAGGAATCCAAGGAAGACACATCGCAAAGTACTCTGAACAAAGGTGAAGCAAAGTGGGAATGTTGTCAAACTATTATATATTGGGTGGTGTCTAGTGACACCATTGTGGTACGATCTTGTGTATTTTTAGTGACCCCAAGAAAGTAAATGCTCGAAGGTGCTTTCAATTTTAGAGAGTCTGAAAGCATGAAGAGGACTCCAATGAGGTCTCTTTTTTGTTGATAGTCTCTTGTGCCTAAAAAAGGTTAAAATTGTACATAGGAGAGCTTTCCCATCCTTTAGGGGATGGGGGACTTCTTTACCATTGGTAGTCCAATTAGGCCGGAAAATGTTAAACATGTACTGACTAGACAGTCATTCTGATACTTTTATGAGTATGAACGAAACCATGTTTGTTCGACAATATCTTCTTTATGAGAAGGCTGGAAAAGAGCTTAAAGACAACCCATGATGGGGTTTTTTGTAAAGTGTGACTCCTTTTCCCAAGAAAGCATAAAAGGATGCAGAGGGGAATGGTATTGGCTTGAATGTGCCAAGGTTCTCCTTTTCATATGGTATTCTTCATAGTTCAGAAAAGGAGATAAATGATGCTATGTAGATGCCCTTTTTGATAATTTAATGAGAGGGAGAGGAAGCAAATGCGCTTAGAAATATTTTCATTATTTTAGGAGTCAGAAAAGAGCTTAACAGAAACTCCAATGTGGTCAACCGATCAAGGGGGGGGGGCATTTATGGTGCCCCCCTTTTCAGGACAATGGGCAGAGGTCCAAATGTCATCTAGGCAGTATGGATGGAACAGGTGGCTCTTGAACATACCAATACATGCTTGCGATGGATCGTAGCATAGGCATGCGAGTTGGTGTGGCAGAGGCACGCAAACCAAGGAGGATCTTGGAGAGAGGTTAGAAGAGTCTTGTGTGATCGATCCGTACAAACTTGGGGTGGAAATATTGGACTTTTATATTAAGCATTCAAATGATAGGGTGGTATGATATTGCAACAAGTACAAGTTCGGTGGTAGTTATATGCTAAATGCATACAAAATGACATGTCTTCTGAGAAATGGTCCGGAACCCGCATGAGTTACGGTGGATAGACTAGACTAGACTGTGATGTAAGTACAAGTCTGGAGACATTTGTATGAAAATAAAGGGGAAATTAAACTGAGGTAACTTCTGATAAGTGGCCCCAATAAATGGTCAAGCAAGGGTCACTAATGGTGCCACTCCTTGTGGGACAATGTTTATAGTATGGATGAAGTGAATGGCTCGTTAACATGCCAAAACATGTAGAGGAAGACTTGTGTGAAGGTACACAAATCAGGGTGACCTCCAGGGATAGGTCTAGAGAATCAAGTATTAAACATGAGATAATGGTCTCATCAAAATATAGAGGATGGAAAACCGAACCCGGAGGTGTGAGGGGTGTCTCCAATAGACTTCAGATGAATCTAACTGGTAGCTAATGGCGCTACCCCTAGTGTAATGGTGCATGAGGAAAAACTAGACTGAATGGAGGGCTATGGGTACGAAGCTAGCTCAACGTACACGTGTGATTCTGTAACGTCCTCGACCCTCCGAACGATGAAGAGGACGCTGCCGAAAATGCTATATACCTGGGAAACTAGCCCCATGAACATATACATAAAAAGAAAAATGTTTTGAAACTAAAACATGGATACATCATTACCATTCAGCATAAGCAAAACCATACATTCAAGCATTCAACATGTTCATTGTAATTCATTAAGCAGTAAATACAATTGCAGAGATGCAATAGACAAGAATACTTATATTTAAATGAAGCTCCCTGCAACCAACTATGTCGCTGCAATGTTCCACCCAACCATAGGCCAGTGTGCTCCTTAATCTCTCAACAACACTACCACCCCTGAGCTGGGCATGATTCTCCAAGGAATAAGGAAACTAATCAGGCTCACACATAGCCAAAGATACACAACTCATTCAAGCCAACACAGTTGGGTTTATTAGGCCATCAGGTAGCTGGGAAAAGCTAACTGCTAAGCAGGTGGGCTCATTGAAGAGCTAAGGACACCTACACTACAACTAGCCTGACTCCTAGGACACCCACACACACCCAACACAAGGAATCAGTCCCTTCTCTGTTACATAGTCCCTTAGGCCTTGACTTCCCTTCTAGTTCTATTCAGGGGGTGTGGAGAAGAAATACAGCCCTCTATCTCTAACTATAAGGCTCCTGAACACACCAGGTTTATCAAGAAGACCAAGCCTTCATTCCCACTCCAATATAGTCCAAAGATCAACCATTGCATACACATAGAAAAATAGAGCAATTCAAAGCTCTGGGAAGAAACATGAAACATTACGGTAACCAAAGTGGTCATACACAGCTTAGACTAGGAAAGATGATCTCATAGTTGTTCTTGGCTCTAACGTGGCCAAAAAAACTGAGCAATAATCCACACTTGTGGGGAAAACAACAGCCATGATCTCACCACTGAAGCAACGGGAAAGACACAGCTTGAAATTGGAAAAGGAAATCAAACTCAATAGACTCTCAACATGGAGATGGAATTCGTATACACAAAACCACAAAATCAGTAAGGAAAATGCACACACACCCCAAAATTGGAAAAAAAGAAGACTGAACCGGTCACTGTATGCACACGTGAAGACTGAGTGACTGCATGAAGGAAAATACCAAACCTGCATGTGAGGATAAAATTTCTAGGAACTCCAATCATAAATGAGAACCCACCACAACCAAACCAAAACGTGAATGCCCCATACATAGGAAAATCATGAATGCCAAAAATGGCTCCCCCAGCTCTTTGCATGTGAAAAACAATGAAGAAAAAATGGGTCTTGGTCTCCCTTCTCCTGCCCACATGAAGGTGAATGATTTTGCTGGTGGAGTGTGAGTGTGGGCAAGGACTGACAGTTCTGCCACACACCACTTCCCAACAATAACTACCCAACCAACATCAGAGGATTTTAACTTGGTAGTTGATTGATTGAGACAAGGAAATGTGAGTAAGTCAAAAGGGTGGGTGACAAGTAAATGGTTTTAACAACTGACACTTGGATTTTCCCCATTGGCCCCAAGGGTTAAATATTTTCCCTCCCTATCCTTAGGAAAATCATGCCCTTTTCATTATGGTTGCATTGACATAACCGATAGGGGTTTATTTTAATTAAAATGCATGTTTAGATGATGCCAAATTTAATATGTGTCGGATAGCACGATATACCATCGGCAACAACTTTAATCACCAGAACATAACACATCCAAATAAATGGTGGGGTTTTTCCCTTTAGCTCCATACCACGATTAATTACAATATATACATCATATACATTTTGATTAAAATGGGCTAAAAACTGGGGTGTTACGGATTCACGTGGTGACACACAAACTGACGTGACTCTGGGAAATGGCCCAAGGAATCAATAGGGAGGGAGGTATTCTAAAGTTCGTTTCTTCACCCGAGAGAATTGTGCAAGTGGGGAGATACAAAGAGGCCTCAATCTTCAGGGCAGGTCTAGGGACCTGAGGGTATGCTAGCATGGTGCTATCTAGATCATACGCGCAACATACTGTGTGCATGTGCATATGGGGGACTGCACAGTCCAGTGGGCTCCCAGTGGTGCAGGGGCAAGGATAATATCTACTTTCTCACATGAAAATGATGCAATGGAGTTCTAGAATGGGCTCACTACAACTAGAAGTGGAAAAATGACTGGAGGGGGTCATCGACTTGTGGTAAAAATGATGCAAAAATAAAAATAAAAAATAAGCTATAAGTGACTCAAGGTGGTGGTATCAGGCATGGGATCTCTTGATGTGGAGCCCATTGCAGGGATTCTTCAAGAGCCAACTGTCTGAGTTAGAGAAGAGATGTACCTCCTTTCCAAGACAAAGGTCATTGGAAAGGAGGGGTGATGAAATATGGCCTTCAATGGGAAGAACCGATTCCACACCATGGTTGAAAGGGAATGGAGTAAAAATGGTGGTGGTTTTATAGATCTCTCCATCATCCTGACAGTGGCACCGAGATAGATCAAGTGGATCTTCCATGGGTGAGAATACAGACAGACTACTGGATCTAGAGATCATGTAATTGGTTGTGGTGGTCGAGGAAGAAACTGAAGGGTGGATCTTCTCAATGGCAGTGACTTTAGATTCAAGGGAATGTTTTCAAAGTTGGCTAAGGGAATCCCAAAACTCGGCCAATATTAGCAATGGTGGGAGTAATGTCCATACAATATACAAAGGGCACATGCATGGTTTTTCCTCAAATACTTGCTTTTTACTATTGGCCCACTCGGGAGGCAAACCATGGGGATGTTCTCTGTTGTGTCCATCGCATCTAAGTGTGTGTGGATGATGGGAATATCGAGACAATTTTGAGTTGCATGGCCCTGTTCTTCATAGACGGTGCAAGGTAGGATCTATTGAGGTTCAATGGTAGCTTTTGCATTTTTTCCCCTGGACCTTTTTGGTTGGGGCGGTGTGGGTGTGGGTGCAGTGGTTGGTTTTTGCGAGCCGGGTGGAGGACGAGATTCGAATGCAATGGGTTGTACTAGGGTTAACACTACCTGGGGAATCGAAGGTTGGGCTGGTGGATCGAGGTACCACACAGGAATCCCTAATGTAAAATTGGGTAAGTTTAAGGTAGACATTACTGGCTTACTCATGACTCCCAATGGGGGAAAAAGGAAGGGAATTGTGTGGATTAGGGAGGACCCCAAATAACTCCCTGATGGTTGCATGTGGGGATGGGGTTATGGTTGTGGCTATGCATAATGTTGCGGCTACAGATGATGTTGCGGTTGCTGATGATGTTGTGATTGCAGATGATGTTGCGGTTGTTGATGATGTTGCGGCTGCTGTTGGGGATACGGCTGCGTTTGATGTTTAGGTGCAGTAGTGCTGGATGAGAGCATGCACAAATCCATAGTCTCATTTGGTGTTGGTGGTGGTGACACTAAGGGGAAGGAATCCATCATGGTGGTATCAAAAAACAACCCAGTTCCCACATTCAACAATGGGGAGGCTGGTATGTTGTCGACCGTGGTGTTGGACACAGGGATAACATTGGTGAGTGCGGTTAGCCCTTGTAGATCGATGGTATTGATCATAGGGATAGAATTGGCTGGTGCAATTAGCCCTTGTGGATCATGATAAGTTAGTTGGTCAACCATCATAATTTTCCCTTCATGAGGGAACATCATGAGACGAAAAACAGTTGATGCTACGGCTCTCATGGCGTACATATAAATTTTCCCGAGAAGAAGGTTATAGTCCAACTGAGCACTGACAACCAATATTTCAATCAATACTATTTTCTTGGCTAATGTGATGGGAACATGGGGGAGGATACCTTGGGATTTAGTGGGGCGACCATCATAAGCCCACAGAGTAGTAGCAGATGGTTACAGAATTGGGAACCCAAGCTTCTTCCAGACTAAGGTTGACATAACACACGTGGATGCCCGCTAGTCCACATACATCAGTCCATGACCAAATTCTGAATGGATACCAGGATCTAGAAGGAAATGGTTGATGGCATCCATGATTCTTTGTTCTTCGTGTCAAATGTGATCAACTTGGATTCAGAGGGGTCTACAGCATCGAGGGAGGCTAGTAAGGCTTTCCGTTGTGTTGGGCAAGTTTTAAGTACCTCAAGAGTGGACATAGCCATAGGTGTTTAGACCAAGTCATCCACAATGTTGTAGCTTATAGCAGCTCTAGCTGTGACATTGTTGGAAACCCGCCATATGGAGGGTCATGGGGTAAAAGGGGGTAAATGAAGAGGTGTATTGGTTGTTTTGGACATGGATGCCATTTATGGGTCAACATGTTCGGTGTTGGTTCCATACTGTTTTCGACTGGTTTGCAAATTGACCTCTTTAGTTGTCAAGGCTGGTAGGTGGTGAACACCTATTTTTGCTATTGGAGGTGACCCCAGGGCCGTAGGATTAGGTTGGGGAGTAGGTGCAGTTTATAATAGTCCTTGGACTGGTAATGGGTTTTGGAGCACCATGGGTGGAGGTCCTGGTGGTTCTAGGTTGGGTTGAGTTGGAGCTACCGTATTGGTAGCATGTTGAACTTCATTATGAATGGCCTTCTTAGTGTGACCCATGAAAGAGTACGCATGTGTATAGTTCCTGTAGACCTCACATAGTTTGCATGCTTGGTTTGTGTGCAACGGAGCGTTGCTTCTAGGTGCATTTGGTTGCTGAGGATTTTGGGCTGGACAGTTGGCCTCAACATTGTTGGGAGGATTTGGTTGTTGACTGCCTCTTTGTGGTTGGTTGTTGCCTTGATTCCTTGCTTGGTTGTTTCTAGCTTTCCCTTGTTGGTTATTAGGGGCTGGTTGGGCAAGACGGATTTGTTGTGCAAACACTTGTCCCAAAGGAGTAGGAGGAGCCGAGGTGGGGGTTTGCATGGCTTGCACAGGTGGTGCATATTAGACTTGGGGGGTTGGGGGTGCTACAAACGTGGGAACCTTCCCCACATATTGTTGTGATGGTCAAGTAGGTGTATGGGTATGCTGTTGTGCCGCAGGTTGTGCATAAGAGGTCGTAGCTTCTGTCTGGGACATCATTCTTGCATAGTTAGGAGCTTTGTCTGGGTAGGAAACACTAGGGGTATTGCTTGGTTGCAGTGGAATCACAGGTGGTGTCAGAAGGTGCTATGGTTGATGGGAAATAGAACCTATGATGCCATCTACAGCATGGGATGCCCCTGGTGCATCCCTGTAGGAGGTGCTTGCATGGGGAGCATCTGGAATGATGGTGTAGAGGTATCCAGACTATGCATAAATGAGGTCAAACTATTGGGCCTTCAAGATGGCCTCTTCCTCTATTTGGGGATGTTCAGAGGGGAAGTCCTTGGCTATAGGTGGCAACAAGTTTTTCAAGAACCAATCCAGGAAGATCTTGTCATCAAGCTTGATCTTGTACAAGCTGCGATGTCACCTCCACTCATGGATGTGGTCAGTGATGTGGGTCACAGTATTTTGGTGGAAAGATAGCAAGCTTTCCACTCCTTCATCATATCCGATGGAGTTGGAAATATTGCAAGAACATAAAGGCCAAGGAATTGAAGTCTATGTACTTGGCTTGTGGTAGCTCAATGTATGACTTGGCTGCAACACCTGTGAGGGTGCGTTGAAATAGTATTAGTCTGATCGAATCATCTACAATGCTGTTTGATGAGCACCATAGGTGAAACGTCATGATATTGTTTTCGGGGCACTCCACTACCTTCCCTTCAAAATTGGGGATGTTTGAGGGGAGTTTGGTTGGCATGGGAGGCCAAAAGGTTTGATGACAAATGGGGCCGTTGGTCAACCTGTGCAAGTTAGGAAAGTTGAGGGGTGCCATGAAAGGGAAGTTTGACCCAAGGTTGATGTGTGATGGACCAGCAATGGTGGTGGGGTTTGAAGGAACATAATGTACCTACATGACTGGGGGTACTTGAGGCACAGTTGTGGATGGGACACTGCCCTTGGGTATGGTAAACATCATAGTGTGAGTGGAAGGGACACTTCCCCCATGTATGATAGGAGGGACAGTGTAGGTGGAAGGGCCACTTCCCCCAGGCATGCCAAGTGGGAAAGTGTGAGTGGATGGGCCACTACCCCTAGGTATGACAGGTGGGGCAGTTTGATAGGTAAGCATGAGTGGTGGTAGCTAACTTATGACAATTTGCATGATGGTTCTAGGACTACCAACAGGGGTGTTGGTGGTGGTGCAGGGTATGGACGTGAGTCCACTACTAATAACCAAGCAGGAAAGTGGATTAAGGTTTGCACCAGCCATGGAGCTAGATGGTGCAGTGTGTAGATCTGGCTCAGATTGATATGATTGTGAGTCTGAATCAAAGGTTGTGTGGCCTTCTAATGGTGTAGAGGGTCATCAAGAATGGTTTCGATGGTGTTGGTTCAAGGACCCAAACTGTTGTGGATCACCTCTTAGGCGTGAGGAAGAGCATGGGGGATCAATTGTGTCTAGTTGGTAGATCAGTTGGTGAAATCTGGTAGTGACATTCTAGAACCCGGTTTTAGTGGCTTCCTATTGGCTTTCAGGTGGTCACTTGGCCACCAAGAATGTGAGGAGATAGGGCTTGGATTTTTCCTCATGGGAGTGCCAGTCAATCAGTAGGGGTCATTTCCCATTTCGCTTGGCAATTCCTCTCAGCGACCAGCTACTTTGGGGTTCCCGTGGTACTCCTCACAATGAGTTTCAGGGCTGAGCCCAAGTACTTCGCACGGTTAAGGTAGTGAGGGACTTATGTCCTCAAAGGCTGCACGTGTTTGAATTAGTGTAAATTAATAGATTTTATTGGCTGGCTCAGCATCATGAACTGAGTTTGGTTATCTTATTTGGTATGGTTTTGTCGATGTCCATTGTATTTTTTATTATTTTCTGTTATTCACTTGGTGGCTATTTGTATGGTTTATGAATATTTCGTAGAGATTTTCTAGTTTGTTAAAAAACTTACAACAAGGGTAAATTGTTATGAAACTGGTAAATTGTGAACAGAAAATTTGAAACATGCCATTAATGAATCTCAACTATGGTAGACTTACTAGGTGATTTCCTTACACCTGTATTCCTCTTCCACCTGGAAAGAGTGCTGGGATCTCAACCAAATGGGACTAAGCCCATCCGTAGATCCTCCGATCACTCTCCAAGAGCAAGGTCGGTCAACAGGAAGGACGTGAACACAGTGAGGCCCCCTGGGCGTACCACCCCCTCCACCTTCCAAGTCACCCATTTTTAGTGGTCTAAAGCAATCACAAGAGAAGTGCCTATTACTATACGAGATTCACCCTTCGTATTATCCTAGAATACCTTGAAGGGTGATGATTGGGTAGAGGAGGAAGGGCTATTCAAGGAGTTAAATTCCAATTCTTATTAAAAAGTGAAATTTAACCTACAGTAATCTATTCAAGCCTTAAAATAGATTCATATGTATTAACAGCTAACCAAATCAACCTACAATCTAAAAAAATTGTTTGTAGAAATAAATAGGTTGTTAGACCATGGTGGCTGGGCCGCACTGACAGTCCAAATAGTAGCAAACAAGCAATCCAAAAAATTTAAAATACTCATACAAAGTAAACAAAATGGGTCGCGCATCTGTAGAGGACCTATTTTTGCGGGGTGGATTGTGATCATACCGTGAGGAATTACCTCAAATGGTTGAAAACCCACTTCGGAAACAGGCCCTTTGACCTCTAACCTTCGGTATATTTGCAAATGGATCAACTACTTGGGAAGAAAATGAGACTGAACAGAGGTGAATTTTCAGAAATTTGGTTCGACTGTTTTTGCATAGTTGAACGATTTGCAAATCACAGAATGACCAATAGTAACTGGTACTATGGCCAAAACAATAACAAAAATGAAAGAAATAGATCTATGAACCTAAATAAGAAAATATCTATCAAACTATGTAAGCAAAAGATTAAAACAAAAAACCCAGGGATCCAGTGGGATCGACTAGGTATGGTTGTCAATCTATAGCTCAGGGAAAACCCTGGCTACGTGAAGAAATGACTACTTTTTGTCTATAGGATGGAAGGGTAGGGTTTATTTGGTGAATTAAAAACCTGCAAGGAAGGGTTACCTTTGAGCCATGTCAACCCTGCAACAAACCATCAGAAAAATAAACCTACAACTAATCATCAATGGAGAACCTGCAATCTATTGTTAGAAATAAACTACACATACATCTAAGATGCAAATAAAAATTTAAAAAAAAAATGCATCTCATTCTACCTAATATTTTTAATGGAAGGTGGGCCACCATGCCCTAGCTCAAGGAGCAACCTCTCCTTACTGGTTTGAATGGTGTGGAGCTAAGCTCCACACACAAGGGAAGTAGCTAATGGAGCAAAAGAGAGAGAGTTGGATCCTCAAGGCACTCATACAGGCAGAGTAACGGTAGGCAGGGAATGAGTGTTTTGAGAGTGACCCCCACCCCTCTATTTATAGTTTTCCTTGATATTTTAGGGTTTTAAGCCCATGGTTACGACTTTAGCCCCTTTTTTGGGCTTTAAGTCCCTTTCGACCAATTCTTAGCTCCTTTGGGGGTTTTAAGCTCCTTTGAGGGTTTTTATCCCCTTTTTGGTGGTTTTAGCCCCTATGAGAGTTATTTTGGCTCTTTTTAGGGATTTTGGCTCTTTTTAGGTATTTTTAAGACCTTTTCATGTTTTTGAGCCTTTGCAAGGGTGTGGGGGTCAAATGAGGGTAGTGTAATGGATGTGTTTTAACTGCAATACAAGTGATTTGAACTTGGTGAAGAAGTCATGGATTGTGTCATAGTGCGCTAGGCTCAAGTTTATCAACTCATTCTCAAGCCGATGGTCACATAGCTCATCAGTTTTACCAAATAGGGACTCAAGCTTCTCCAAAATTCCTTTGGTGATGTCAAACTGTCAAGGTGGAACAATAACTCTCTTGAGATGCTCAGACACAGCAAACCATATGCTTCATCCAATTTGTTAAAATACTTGGATTTTTCTATAGCATAATTTGGTTCCACTTCAGTGCCCATAGTAACTCTGAAAATCCCCGTGGCTCTCAATTGAATCACCATCTCTACCTTCCATTCAAATAAGTTGAAAGGTGTTAGCATGATGTGGGTAGCCTCCATTACTTCCCGCGTTGATGGTGGAGAAATTGATAACTGGGTTACAATGACCAATTTGATTTTATCTGGAATTCACTAACAAAGAAGCTCAAATCCACTAAGAATTTGGTCTGCAACTCAAAAATCTACAACATCTCTGATACCATCTGAGATTGAGAAGAAGGAATATCAACTAATCTTGTCTATACTTTCAAAGTTGGGGCTATATTTCTCAGTATTTGTGATCACATTTCACTTAGGAAAACTCACCCTTTGAAACTGGAAAATGCCAAGTCCAGAAAGTTTCATGGAGTCACTCACTCAAGAGCAAGACATATTGGTCCAAATGGGTTCCATCAAGACCAAAGATCAAGCACTAGCAGTGGAGGTTTTGAATTCAACAAAGGGAAAAACCAAGTCCAAGAATTTAAACTTGCCGGACAAGAATAAATCAGAAAAACCCCAATCCAGTGAGGGAGCTACGAATCCACCCAAGGAAAAGGAGAAGAAAGGAAAAGAGAAGGAAACTACTAGAGAAGAACAACATTTTAGTTCTTGACAGCATTAGGAATAAAGATGGCAACTCCAGTTCAAGTGAAGGAAAGTAGAAATGTCATGAAGGAAAGGTACATCTAATTCCTCATCCTTTATTATTGATTCAGGTGTTTCCAGTAATATGGTATCCTGGAGAGAATTCTTCTCCTCCATGAGTTCGAATGCTGGCCCAACAATTCGAATGGGAGATGATTCTAAACTCTAGACCAAATGGATTGGGAGAATTGATTTAGACCATGGATTCTTCAGTGATGTACTGTATGTACTAGACATTGCAGCAAATTTTCTATCAGTCTACCAGATGACCCATATAAGAGAGCCAAAGAGAGTAATCTTTACTCTCAACTTTGTAGATATTTCTGAAATATCAACAGACCAAGTTGTTGTAGTTGGGTATGTAGATCATCATCAGAGAATGTACAAATTCTCTAATTTCCTCTCTACTTCCAGTGATAAAGCAGTTCACTCGCATGCCAATGAAGTCTCCAAACTATGGCATGAGAGGTTTGGACACATGAATTACAAATATCTCCAAACACTGCACAAAGAAGGAATGCTGGAAGGTCTTCCACAAATTCAGCCATCCACTAGAACAGGTATTGGATGTGTGATTGGGAAACATCCTGAGCAGAGCTACAAGAAGGGGAAGGCAAGGAGAGAAATACCACCACTTGGGTTGGTGCTTTATGATATGATTGGTCCACTACCCACTCCCTCATATGCTAGATCTAGGTATGTGCTTACATTTATTGATGACTACTCTTGATTTTGCTGGGTGTATTTTATGAAATTAAAATCTGAGGTGTTTGAGCAACTCAAATTTTGGAAAGAACTAGAAGAGAATCAGAGTCAAAAGAAGATCAAAGTACTTAGGATTGATAATGGAAAGGAATATGTGAATAAGAATCTACAGCAACTTTGGGAGGAGTGAGGCATCCAAATGCAACACTCAACTCCCTACACACCACATCAAAATGGTGTGGTAGACAGAAAGAATAGATCTCTCAAAGAGATGGCAACTTGAATGATAGAAGTGAGGGAACTTAATCCCAAGATATGGGATGAAGCCATCAGCTGTGCTGCTCACATTTAGAATAGATCCTTCCACAAATCAGTGAAAGGGATAACACCCTATGAGGAATGGTTTTGTGAAAAACCAAATGTCTCAAATTTCAGTATATTTGGGACAAAAGCATGGGCTAGAATTGCTTCAGAGAATAGGAAAGCCTTGCAGCCACAAAGTAAGGAGTGTCTCATGGTTGGATATGGTGAGGACACAAAAGGGTACAAAATTTTTGACACATCCACCGAAAAAAAAATTTGTTGAAAGAAGTGTCAAATTCGAAGAAGATCCAATTCCAGACTTTGAACTTGCACCGGAGGGGGGATTGCTCCTCTCCTCAACCATTCGAAGATCTAAGTGATGAGACATGCTCTATTTTTTATGATAATTCTGATATGAATATTGCTAAAGATGATATTGCTGTAGATGACTCACCATCTAGGTGCAAATGGGCTGAAAAATTTGTGCAAGCAGCTGGGGAATTGGCAAGAAATCCCCAAGAGCCTAGGAAAACTAGATCACAAACTAGTAAGGCTTCATTTGCAAGTGATAGTGATATTGCTGAGCACTGTTACATGCTGAGCAGTTTTCTCCCATAGACATATCAGAAATCTTGTACAGAGCCAATATGGAAGTCAGCAATGGAAGATTAGCTTCAGTCCCTTCAAGAGAACATACATGGGAATTGGTTCCCCTTCCTCCCAAGAGGAAAGTTGTTCAATGTAAATGGGTCTAACAGACCAAACTTGCTGCTGATGGTTCTGATATAAAATGTAATTATATATTAGTGGCTAATGGCTATTCTCAGTTCCATGGAGTTGATTACATAGAGACCTTTGCACCGGTTGCAAACATGGACTCAATTAGACTAGTTCTTGCACTAGCAGCTATTAAGTGTTGGGAGGTTCACCACATGGATGTAAAGAGTTATTTTTTGCATGGTGAGCTACATGAGGATATCTATATGCAGCATCCTAAATTTTTCCAAGAGGATCCTTCATTGGTATGTAGGATGAAAAAATCATTGTATGGACTCAAGCAAGCCCCCAGGGCTTGGTATGCAACAATGGATGCTTTCTTGCTTTCAATTGGCTTCACAAGATACAAATAATACCCTAATGTGTATTTGCAGAAAATGATGTTAAATTGCAGGTAATTATTCTTTATGTTGATTATCTTATTATTACAAGTTGCTGCACCAATTCAATTGGACAAAGTAAGAACTCTTTGCACAATGAATTTTCTATGAGAGACCTAGGATTGATAAGGCAATTTTTGGGCTTAGAAATTGAGCAAAATGGTAAGGGAATCATGCTGAGTCAGCCACAATATGCTTCAGACCTGATGAATAATTTTAATATGGCTGAGTGTAAGGAATCCAAGTCTCCCTTTCTTTCTGGTATTAAATTGCATGAATTTGGCAATTCCCCAATGGTGGATATCACACTCTACAGGAAACTAGTGGGAAACTTTCTCTTCCTCACTCATACAAGACCTGATTTGTATTATGATGTGAGTTCTGTAGCAAGACACATGCACCAGCCAAATGATCTCCATTGGAATTCTGCTAAAAGAATTCTTCAATATGTCCAGGGAAGTAAGAAGTTCGGAGTGCACTACACAACTAGTTCCTCACTTCAACTAGCTGAATTTTCTGATTCCGATTGGGCCGGTGATCCAATTGACATAAAGTCAACATAAGGTTCTGTCTTCATGTATTTTGAGGGTCTTATTTTTTGTTCAAGTAAGAAAAAAACAAACCATCTCACTTTCATCAGTAGAGGCCAAATACAGGGCAGGAGTCAATGCTGCAACTCAGTGTGTTTGGTTGCAGGGAATTCTTCAAGAGTTTGGTGTCATAATTGATTCTGCAACCAAAATTTAGGTGGATAATCAGAGTTCCATCAATATATATAGTGATCCAGTACAGATTTAGAGGACAAATCACATAGATATTCACATTCATCACATTCAAGGCATAGTGCATGACAGGGTGATCTCACTGCAGTATTGCCCATCCACTGAGCAAACTACATACATTTTTACCAAGGCTTTCAGTGAGAATACCTTCACTTGCATGAGATATTTTATTAGGGTGAGGGAAGGATGGTAATTTGATGTTATATTATTGTAGGTCCAACCCCGTGTCCATTCTTGAGGGGAGGTTTTTCCCATGTGGTTTTCCTTCTTTCCTCGGTTTCACATGGACAAATAAAAATTGAAATTTTTTATTATGTACTTGAGGTGACTTGAGCCACTTTTTCCAAGGAATTCATCATTTTGTGAGCATACTTAGTTGTTGTATTAATGGAGGGTGTTAGAATAGTAATCCATTGTTAGTACCTTAGTTACACTAATTAGTCAATTTTATTGCTTTTTTAAGCATTAATACACTATGAGGTGGACTAGGGGTGCTTATGTGGACATAAGCCATGTCAAGTTGAGGTTCTATGACCCACATGGGTACTCTAGCCTAGTAATACAGCCACATATGCAAATCCATTACTGCTGGTGTGCTCCAATTCATTGAATGTGGACAGTCAGGTTGACTTGGGGCGCAATAGTGGGATTTTGCCCAAATTTGTCTTGATTTGGTGCAATTATTGTTGCATTGAGAGTCTAAACCATATAGTTTTCCAAACCCACATTTTCCATGGTGTAATCATTGACCCAACACACATCAACCATTCCACTTCAGCAATTCATGTCCATTTGGAGAGATTTGGGACAATATTTTCCCACCCAGGGGTGTTTAAAGCCAATTTGGCAATTTTGGGATTTTTGCTCACAATTGACTTCAAAAGCCATTCAAACTCTTATGATATATTTATAAACCTATTAATAACAATTTCATAGCTATACAATCCAAAATTATCTTGTTTCCAACTATCATTGTGTGTAATTCAACTATAATTTGGTGGCTTTTGCTGAATCTTGCACCCAAATTTGATTTGTGAACCTCACTAATGCTCCTAGATTCTTTGGTGGTTTGAATTAATCACATGGAAATAAAAGTGATTTGAACTTGGTGAAGAAGTCATGGATTGTGTCTTAGTGCATTGGGATCAAGCTTATCAGCTCATTCTGAAGCTGGTGACCATGTAGCTCATCAGTTTTTCCAAATAGAGACTCAAGCTACTCCCAAACCTCCTTTGGTGATGTCAAACTTCCAAGGTGGAATAACAACTCTCTTGAGATTCTCAGACATAGAAAACCATATGCTTCATCCAATTTGTTAAAATACTTGGCTTTTTCAACAACAAAATTTGGTTCCACTTTAGTGCCCATAGTAACTCTGAAAATCCCCTTGGCTCTTAATTGAATAACCATATTTCCATTCCATTCAAAGAGGTTTAAAGGTGTTAGCATGATGTGGGTAGTAGCCATTACTACCTGTGCTGATGGTGGTGAAATTGCTAGACGGGTTACACTCACCAATTCTATTTTCTATGGAATTCACTAACAAAGCAACTCAAATACACTAAGAATTTAGTTTGCAACACAAAAATATCCAACCAGCTCTGATACCATGTAAGATTGAAAAGAAGGAAGATAAACTGATCTTGTCTATACTTTCGAAGTTGGGGCAATATTTCTCAGTCTTTGTGAGCACATTTCACTCAGGAAAACTCACCCTTCGAAACTGGAAAATGCCAAGTATAGCAAGTTTCATTGAGTCACTCACTCAAGAGAAGGACAAATTGGTCCAAATGGGTTCCATCAAGACCAAATATCAAGCACTAGCAGTGGGGGTTTTTAATTCAACAAAGGGAAAACCCAAGTCCAAGAATTTGAAGTTGTCAGACAAGAAGAAATCAGAAAAACCAAAATCCAGTGAGGGAGCTACGAATCCACCCAACGAAAAGGAGAAGAAAGGAAAAGAAAAGGCCAAATGATCTTATTTCCATAAGGGATGGCATCCAAAAATCTCATTCATGAAGAAAACCATAGACACCATGGCATAGCTGCTGGAGAAGAACAACATTCTAGTTCCTAATAGTGCTAGGAAGAAAGATGGTAGCTCCAGTTCAAGTGAAGGCAAGGAGAAATCTCATGCATTGGTGGCAGGTACTTCTAATTCCTCATCCTTTATTATTGATTCAGGTTCTTCTAGGCATATGGTATCTAGGAGAGAAATCTTCTCCTCCATGAGTTCAAATGTTGTCCTAGTAGTTCGAATGGTAGATGATTATGAACTCAATACCAAAGGGATTGGGAGAATTGATTTAGACCATGGGTTCTTTAGTGATGTACTGTATATACCGGACCTTACAGCAAATTTTTTATTAGTCTACCAGATGACCCATACATGAGAGCCAAAGAGAGTAATCTTTACTCCTGACTCTGTAGAGATTTCTGAAATCTCAACAGACCAAGTTGTTACAGTTGGGTATGCTGATCATCATGAGAGAATGTACAAATTCTATAATTTCCTCTCTACTTCAGGGATAATTTTAGGGGTGAATTTTAGCCTACTGGGCTATTTTTCCATTTTTCTCTGCCAAAAAAGATTTGCCATTTTGCATTTTTTGAATCCTTGTTTCACCCAATTTTGATGGGGTAAAAATTTTTCACCCTAAAAATCACCAAATTATTATATAAACGATATAAAATCCTTGGAAATAAAAATATTTTTTGAAAACTATAACCAATCATTATATAGTTGGCATTTTCAGAATTGGTAATATTCGCCAACATTTATACACTTTTAAATAAGTATTGTTCCTTAAAATCATCCCTGCTCTAGTTCCATTGATCAAGCACTTTACACACATGCCAATGAAGTCTACAAACTATGGCATGAGAGGTTCACGAATTACAGATATCTCCAAAGATTGCCCAAAGAAGGAATGGTGGAAGGTCTTCCACAAATTCATCCATCTACCGGAGCATGTATTGGATGTGTGATTGGGAAGCATCCTGAGCAGAGCTACGAGAATGGGAAGGAAAGGAGAGAAACAAAACCACCTGGGTTGGTGCATTCTGATATGATTGGTCCACTACCCACTCCGTGATATGGTGGATCTAGGTATGTGCTTATATTTATTGATGACTACTCTCGATTTTGCAGGGTGTATTTTATGAAATTAAAATCTGAGGTGTTTAAGCAACTCAAAGTTTGGAAAGCACTAGTAGAGAATTTGAGTGGGAAGAAGATCAAATTCCTTAGGACTGATCATGGAAAGGAATATGTGAATATGAATCTACAACAACTTTGTGAGGAGTGTGGCATCCAAATGCAACACTCAACTCCCTACACACCACAACAAAATTTTGTCGAAGAGAGAAAGAATAGATATCTCAAAGATATGGCAACTTGCATGATAGAAGTGAGGAAACTTAATCCCAACCTATGGTCTGAAGCCATCAGATGTGCTTCTCACATTCAGAATAGAGCCTTCCACAAATCAGTGAAAGGGATGACACCCTACAAGGCCTGGTTTGGTGAAAAACCAAATGTCTCAAATTTTTGGATATTTGGTGTGGAAATTGAACCCAAGTGATAGAACAATTACACACAAATTTTCTAATCAAACATGAAAAATTAACATCAAAGGAGACTGAAATTGGAGCATAACACTAATCTGTATTGAATAAGTGTACAATAGCCAACCTTGTGAAGTAATAGGCTACTGCAATATATAGTTACATGAGAGATTCAAATGCATAAGGATGCCATTCCAAATACTAAAAAAGTAGGCTTACTAAATCTAGTCAAATCCCCCATAGATGCATAAAGCAGTTTCCAAATCCACTAAGATGCTCACGAATTGGCTAAGTCAAGTAGGAAAGATAATAAGGGATGGAAAGACAAATAATACATGCTTTTATTAGGAGAAAAGGATGGAGGATGATGTGGGAAAAAATCAAGTCAACTACACCTAGTCTAGCTTTTCCTTTTGCCTTAATTCTCATTAAAACAGGTAGCTTTACAGAAAAAGTAGATATGCACTTTGGAGGATATAGAATAAAAAAGACATGATAAATATGGTTTCCAAGAGGTTTCCCAAGCGCTCAATGACTCATTTTTAGCAAGTGTTGACTTATATGACATGTAGAAGGAAACTAGCATAGAGTGGAATCTAGGAGACTAGGTAATAAGACAAAATTGATTTAAATAATGTCTAAAGTAGGTAAATATGGATTGATTATTCTAAAAACCCCCCTGAAGCCTGGATTTATGAGTAAATATAAAAAAACTAAAGGGCCTAGAAACAAGGCTTAGTCACCCTTTACATACTACTCGTCCATTCAACCAAGGAAAGAAGCAGAAACCCAGTGGGAAAATCCTCCCTTAAATATGGACAGTAAACAAAATTTGAAAATATTGTCATCAATCATGATTCACAGCATGATCAAAAATCCCCAGCAGTGATTTGAGATTTCTGAATGTCTTCTCACAAAAAACTTTGGTGAAGATCTTTGCTACTTGTTCTGAAGATGCACAGAAGAGTAGATGAATGGTGCCATCATGCACAAGCTGTTTGATGTAGTGCATATGGATCTCAATGTGTTTGGTTCACTGTCTTTGAACTGGATCATTGTGGATTCAAATGGTGCTCTTATTATCACAGTAGATGATAGTTGAAAACTCTGATTCGAAGCCACATTCTCCAAGTATTTCCCGCAACCACAAACATTGAGTTCCTGCATTTACAACTCCTCTATACTCTACTTCTATAGATGAGAGTGCTATGGCACTCTGCTTCTTGCTTGACCAGCTGATTGGTCCTTCTACAATGATGAACACATATCATGATGTTGACTTTTGATCTATTTTGTCACCTGCCCAATTAGTATCAATAAACCTAATCAAATCAAGATCAGATTTAGCTTTGTAGAAGATCCCATGAGTTCTTGTTCCTTGAACAAAGTTAAGGATCCTTTTGGTTGCTCTCCAATGGATCTCATGAGGCTGATCCATGTATCTTGAATCCACACTAACTACAGAATATATATTAGGTCTAGTGTGTGTAAGATAAATCAAACACCCAATCAACTACCTATACAGTGTATTATTTACGATAGGAGAAGAAACTGCTTCTTCAAGCTTAACTCCTGAAAGGAAAGGAGTCTTTCTTGGATTGCAATATTTCATGTTGAACTTGTTCATAAAATATAAGTTATACTTGGACTGATTTACTTTGATTCCATGTTGGGATTGAGCAATTTTGAGACCCAAAAATTGGCTCAACAATCGGACCCAAATCTGTCATAGAAAATGCATGGTTCATTGCATCCTTCAAGGAGGAAATCTCTTTCTTTGAACTTACTGTAATCAAAAGGTCATCCACATGCAAGACAATAATCATCAAAGAACCATGAATTATATTCAAATAAACATTAGGATCATACTTGCATTGAACAAAACTCAATGACAGCAGAAAGCCATAAATCTTGGCATACCAAGCTCTAGGGGCTTGCTTGATCCCATACAATGATTTCTTTAACCTGCACACAAAATATGGATTAGAAACAAACCCTTTTGCTTGATACATGTAAATATATTCAGTGATATCTCCATTTAGGAAATCACAGTTCACATCCATGTGATGGACC
Source organism: Pseudotsuga menziesii (assembly GCA_001517045.1). Taxonomy (NCBI): domain Eukaryota; kingdom Viridiplantae; phylum Streptophyta; class Pinopsida; order Pinales; family Pinaceae; genus Pseudotsuga; species Pseudotsuga menziesii. Next base: position 85,236 of record LPNX010970561.1, read on the forward strand.
TCCCACTACTTCGACGCTGCAATGGCTAAAGCTAGCCTTATGGAGTCCATCTTTTCCATTGGTGCAAAGGTTTCATTGTAGTCAATACCATGTAATGGTGAGTAGCCCTTGGCTACCAATATTGCCTTATATTTCAAAGGTGAACCATCAGCAGCAAAATTAGTCTTGAAAACCCACTTACATTGAACTAGCTTCCTCCGTGGGGGAAGATCAACCAGTTCCCAAGTGTTGTTCTTCTGGAGCAAGCTGAATTCTTCTTTCATGGCTGTTTTGAATCTTGGATCATGTGTTGGATATTAATATGTCTCTAGATATAATTCAACCATCATATAGCACTTCTCAGCAAATAAAGGATCTTTCATACACAGGGCACTCTCAAACTAAGATCTAGTCCTCCTGGTGTCACTAGGATTTCCAGCTAGTTCCCCAGCTACATGAATGGTATTTGTTGCCCATTTTGGTATTGTAGTACTATCAGGATCTGCAATCAAATAATAATTATCAGATATATCAGAATCAGCAAACTCATTAGTCTCTCCACTTACAATCAATGGATCTGGTGGTGAAGAAGACTCTCCAACTTCAACAGCTACTAAAGGCTCTTCTTGGAACTGAACACTTCTTTCAATGAAAGCTTTGTTAGTGCTCAATTTGATCAGCTTGTACCCTTTTGAATCTTTAGAATACCCAAAAAATAGGCACTCTTGGCTTTGGGGCTGCAAAGCCTTTCTCTTTTCAGTTGGACTTCTAGCCCAAGCCTTTGAGCCAAAAATTCTGAAATGGGTCACATTTGGCTTGTGCCCACTGCAAGATTTGAAAGGATTCATACCATCAAGATGCTTATGAGGCACCCTATTATAGATGTAGGATGCATAGTTTATAGCCTCGGCCCAAAAATTTGGTGGCAAAGTCTTAGACTCCATCATGCAGGTTGCCATCTCCTTTAGTGACCTGTTCTTTCTCTTAGCAACACCATTTTGCTGTGGCGTGTAAGGGATCAAATGCTGCATCTGAATACTTGCATCTTTACAATACTAAATGAACTCATACTTGACATACTTACCACCATTGTCAGATATGAGGATCTTGATTCTCCTCCCAGACTGGTTTTCAACCAAGGCCGTAAAGACTTTGAATAGGTCAAAAACTTCAGACTTATGCTTTAGGAAGTAAACCCAACAATACCTGGAAAATTCATCTATGAAGGTCAATGCATATTTGGCTTGAATCATGGAAATATGACGAAATGGACCAGCAATGTCACTATGGATAAAATCAAGAGGTGCAGAGGTTCTCTCATGACTAGCTCTCTCAAATTTGTGCTTTGGGTGTTTTCCTAGGATACAACCTTGATAGACTCCCTTGGAGAACTTGATATTTGGTAACCCTATGAGAATATATTTTTCACTCAAATCAGAAAGATACTTGTAGTTAAGATGGCCAAATATTGCTTGCCTCATTAGCATGAATCAAAAGAGCGGAGGGGTTTAAGCAAGGCAGAAAATGGGAAAACATGTATACCTTCGAAGTGTGATCAACAACACCTTTTGCTATGACTTTACCATTCGAAATCTCAGTGATTTCAACATCAACAGGGGAGAAGATGACCTTATTTAGAGACCCGGTGTGAGCCATCTGATACAATGACAAGAGATTAGAGGCAAGACTTGGAACATACAAAACATTATTGAACTTACCATGGTCAAGATCGATCCTTCATTTTCCCAAACTATCAATGAGAGATTCATCTCCCAAAACTATTGGTGGACCTTTCAACATGTCAAGAGAGGAGAATGCCCCTTTTTTCGAAATCATATGTCTAGAAGCTCCAGAGTCTATGATGAAGCTAGGTTAGCTTGATGTTCCAGCAACCAAAGCATGTATACTCTCTCTGTCCTCTGAATTTGATCCTCCTTCCCTCTTATTTGAGTAGTCAGGAAGGGAGATGTTATTCTTCTCTAGGAGTTCTGTCAACATGTCAATTTGCTTCTTCATGCAAAAGCTCTCAGGATGATAGCCCTTACTAAAGTATGCACACTTGCTCATTTCTCCTTTGTTCTTCTTCTTTTGGAAGTTCTTCTTGGATCCTTGAGCCTCCTCTTGAGACTTTTTCTTGTATCTCTTTTGCTCAGGTGTATTTTTAGCGTTTTTCTTGCTTTTTGAATCCACCCTTGAATCTCCAGCAACCAAAAATTGGTCTTTGGAAGGTTTGATGGTGCCCATCATCACCAACTTATCTTGTTCCTGTGTGAGGGATTCCATGAAATCTGCAAGCTTAGGCATCTTCCAGGCTCGAGCTGTCAACTTGGTGGCATGGAAGGTCGAAAAAAACACTAAATAGTTAGGTCCAAGCTTCGAGAGTATGGCCAAAACTAGATGCTCTTCCTTCTTTTCAATTCCACACTATTTTAGCTACAAAACAAGGGCTTTAAGCATGGGAAAATAGAGTTGCAAGGTGTTTCCACCTTTCACACCCTTGGGTCATGTGGAAAAAATATTCAAGCCACTCGGTGTGTCCTTGGGGGAAAGTCTCGAGTCAAGGCTATCACCTTGTTCTTGACTCCTCCATTTAGGCTCAACTCCTAACAAATCCAAGCGGAGTAGGCCCTATTAAGTTACTAAGGATAATTACTTAGTGTGATGGTGTTAAATTGAATGAGTTACTTAGGAGTTTTGAAATTAACCAGTGGAAACAAAAGATAACAAGATGCAAGATTTTAAGCAGATAAGCACAGTAATGACACTCAATATATATAGAAATGAAAGAAACAAATCACCAGTGCCTTAAATGGAGTCAACAGAGAAAATAATGTACTTGCATGTGCTTGAATGAATGTTTTGCAAATGTCTCTTGGTATATTTTATATTAGTGTGGAATGTGAATGAGTTAAATTAGGCGAAAAGGGGACTCCAGATATACCTGAGAGGTACTTGGAGTATGTCCAAAAGTGAACTTTCACGGCTACCCACAAGGTGTTTGTGGGTTGGAATGGAGTCTCAAATACTATTGTTCATAATGCACCCATTAGGGTGTGATAGAGACTGGCGCCTCGAGGTCACTTTCCAGTTGTTCCCACTCCTTTGGGTATTTTTCCACCGCTTATAGTTCGTTCGAGGCGTTGGATTTTTGCCTGATGGTTTGTCAATTTGGGAGGTGAGGACTAATTAATCTAGTCACTCAAGTGCTTTTGATGCATCTTGAATGATTAGACAAACTGCATCCAAGTGTAGAGCACACACATTGGAGTCTAGTCAATTTTAGTAAATTTTAAGATAGGTGTTCTTGTTAAAAAGAAAACCCTCCAGGAACCTCTTATGATCCAAGTGGATCTCAATCAGGGAATCAAGGAGGGGTTATTTTTTTATATCTAAAAAAATAGGTGATGAAAAATGAATCAAATATACACAATGTCGATTTTCTAATTAGTCCTACCACGCATCTCTTTCCCCTTGCGGGTTAGTCGGGAAGTCTTCGGGTAAGTATTAAAATTACTTTGAAACCACTAGATATGGAATATGGAAATGATTATAAATCAAATTATACTACCCTACAGATTAAAACTATACTAGATTGAAAAAATATGAACAAAAAGTAAAAAATGACACAGACGCAAATCCCCCCAGGGGGATGGTGAATAGGCTCGAAAGAGCCTATTTGAAAAGAATTTTATTTTTATTAGAAGCAATTAAAATATCAGAAAACTTAAATTAATACACTTGTTCCTTATATTGAATGAGACCAAAGGTTTACAAATTTCAAAAATTTGAAATTTAAGGAAGGCGGAGACCCCCTGGGGGGTTTCGAATGGTCCAAAAATGATTTCCGGACAGCGCCTCCTCCTATTTTTTGTTACACTGCTAAAAAATAGAAATTTTATCATAGCTAAATATTCCCAAAATTACTTTGAAAGTACTTTTGGATGAACAAACCTTTTACCCAAAAATTCTAAGTTAAAACTAGTTTTTAAGGAAGCGGAAAAAGAACCAAGGAGAGCAAGCTTTACTTGGGATATTGGCCTGATTTTGGTGCAGCCAATATGAAGAACTTAAATTTATGAATATAAATTTTTATATTCTAAGGAAACAACCATGCATTCAACAAGTTTTAGATCTACTTTCAGAGCCTTGAAAAATGACAATTTTCCCTAAAACTAGATCTAGAATGCTTGTAAATTTTCTTTAGGAATGAGATATAGTTTATTGAGATTTAAGGAAGAAACACATATTTAATATTAAATCTGAAATTTATATATGTAAACAAATTTATAGCTTCAAAAAATTAACCGGACTGATTTTAGAAAAATTTGGAGGAAGAGGAAAAGAAGAGCATTTTTGCTGGAAGCCTTGAATATCAACTGTGGAGATTTTTGGAGGAATGTTGAGGGACTATGCCTTTGAATGGTTTTGTAAAGAGTGAGAATAAAACTAGATCAGTATCCTCTCCAAGCTAGGAAACTGCAACTAAATCCAAATACTTTCCAAAATACTTGTGAGATCCGGTCAATACATACATAGAGATTTCAGAATAACATGCATATAAACTTATAAAACATGCTAAATCTAGATCTATAAACATGCATAAAAAAGGAAAGAGATGGCCAGTAAACATATTAACAAACTCCTTTCGTATCAAGATTATAATAAACTTATTATCAATCTTAGCAATGAATCCACAAACAATCAGCAAATTCTGAACATAGATACAGGTTACCTCGGTAAAACATGGCAATGCTCATCCACACATACCATGACATGACACCATATTTCCTCCAAATTTTCACTTTATTCCAATAGAAAAAGATATTACACAGTATTACAATAGCAATAACTCCTTAATCCAACTCTTACTAGTTTGGAAGAGGTATCCTGAGCTTTATTTATACAAAAAAAGGAGATCAAGCCGAGGGGGGTGAAAATCCCAAGAATATAGACCACTGTAGATGAAGGAGAGTCCATTAATGCCTGATTTGTGTCTAGCTGAGCTAGACCTAAGTCTCACTGAGTGCAACTGTCAATAGGGGTGTTGATATGACTAACACCTCAACCTGTTGTCTAAAGCATCCACCAAAACTCATCCAGATGAGCCCAAATGTGTGGAGGACAGAGGGAGGGATAAATTCCCCATGAAGGATGCTAAATTTCAACTATGGATCTATCTAGATCACCTCCTTTAGTCGAGGATTTGTTAGATCCAGTCAATATGGTTTAGATCTAACTGATTTCAATCAAATCGGTTGAGAATCCACTGATCTAGGATTTTGGATTTGCTCCATTATTCATCAATTTATTAATTAAAATAATCAATAATAGATTTTTTGGGGCTTTCTAACTCGAGTGATGGAAAATCACTCAAAACTAGGAAATAGTGGGTCCATGGGTTTACATGGTGCTCTTAGCTTGAAAATTAGCACCTACATGACTAAAACTGATTATTTGGCCCATTTTTATTACAAAATCAAAGTTTCCAATTAAAAAATCAAAGTTTCCAATTAAACTATTAAAAAATAGCCTAAGTTTTGGAAAAATTAAATTTTAATAAAAAACACTGAAAAAGTTAAAAAAAAAATTTGAAAAAACCTAGGAGGACTTAGACATGTTCATATGACTCGACCATGATGCCTAGCATGTTTATACGTTGAAACATAGACTCTAATGACATCAATAGGCCTAAATGCCAAGCCTACCACCCCAACTTTGGAGGTATGAAGTGAAAAACTCAGAAATTGTTAGCCATTTATTCAGCAACCAATAATAACCAAGGGAAAAAACACCCTAGGCTAATGGATTGACAAATAAAGTCTAAGAGACCGATTATTTTATAGACACTATCATGCTAGAACATTTATTACAATTCCCCCATGGGGTATGAGCATGTGATATAGTACAACAAAGCTTCCTAGAAGTAAGAGTGAAGGTCTTCTGAAGTCCGAACAAATTATCCTTGTCCGGTTCACTAGGCTCACTTGATAAAAAACCACTAAGTACAACTTAGGTGGTAACATTCTGGCTCCAACTGCAGGACATGTGCTCGATCTGGTCATAGGGAAAGGAGAGGATATGAGAACACCAGAATATCTGGTTTATACACCCTGTAAAAACATCTCAACTTGACAAGAAAACCTGAGTAGCACAAGCTTTACATAAAAACCAAATGAACCATTAAGATGATTTAATTAAACAAAATAAATGTAACTAACTAATGAAAAAAAAATGTTTTATTATAGCTAAAACAAAAATGCATAAAGTAAATGCTCTTTTTCAAGGAGCTTATTTTCCTACTCTAAGCATTATATAAACAGGGTTAAGTGTAATCAGAAATCCAATGTAACCACCTAAGCATTTTAATAACATAAAAAGAATTTTCCTTGTCTTTGGTTACCAGCCAAAGTAAGGATAATTTATTTAAAAAATGCAAACCTATGTGATGATTTGAAAGGGGCGGGATGGATGGGAAATCATAGGCATGCATAATGTCATCAAACTTCCTCCCAAACTGGTAATTGCTTGCATAGGTTGCTTCTATCCATGACTGGACAGGGTTGATATACAAATCAGAGTGATGAGGCAGATTAACTACACCATCATACTGATGATCAAGGTTTACTGGATGATAATTCCCTGTATAAGCCCCAAGTGGCTCCAAATCATGAGGAGACTCTATATGTGAACATGATAGTTGAGACTGATATTCTACTAACTGCATCACATCTGTATTTCCACAACACTGCTTCTCCATGTCTTCATTATTGATACCTTTGTGCGGCTATGCATGATATGACTCTGAATGATCATATAAGAGTTTTGAATGCTCCTCTTCCATTCTAGGATTTTCCTAGGTCTCTAGATCCATGATATCTTCTTCAGATATGCCATAGATAGAAAAATCAACAAAACCATCAAAAGTTTCTGGTTCATTATTTTCCTATTTAGTCATGTCATAGACTGGATTTTGCATGAATGTCTAGGACTCATCATCAACATATTTGTCAAAGATGAGGGAGTCTTCGTCACTTGTATCATGCTCCAAGTTATACTTTTCCTCATTTTCATACTCATCTTCTTCAGAGAAAAGGTCACAAGGCAGTAAACCTTCCAGACTATCATCATTATATGGAGAACACGTAGGAGTCCCATCATGTACATTATAGTTTTCATCATAAGTTTTACTATAAGATTCTGTAATGGTTTCATCCTTAGGCTTGCACTATTTAGCTGGAGACAAAGGGTATGCCTGGCCTACCATGTATACATGATCAGGCTCGCTTGAAGTTGTTTCCTGACAACTAAACTCGGGAAGTCCATGTTCCATGACTTGATTTGCAACATAACAAGTGCTTTCTTGGTGGACTCTTGTTCACAGGGTCTACACCATCGAATTACTTCTTCTACCATGTTAGCTGAGTCTAACTGGTTTGGAATCCTAGGCTCCTGCTGAGGAAATTTATTTTGATACATCTGATTTTGTTTGGGTTGAAAGTTCCTAGGTCCATTATTCTTTTCCATTGTGATCAATCTATTATGAATGTGATTCAAGTGTGTAGAATGATTGGCCATTAGTTGGTTTTGACTAGTCACCAAGTTTTTTATCATGTTTGTCACCTTTTCCATGGGATCTTTAGAAGTTACCTTTTCTTCTGATTCAACGGCTTTACCCTTGGGCTCTTTGTTGCAGGAATTGTTTCCCCTAGTGTGACTTGGAATGTTGGACTTGCTTGAAGACTGCATATTCTTTTCTATTTTCTCGGCCAATTCCTGAGCAGTTTTTAGATTGGCTGGCTCTTTGTCTCTTAACTGGTACCTCAAATCACCAGTGAAAGCTTTGATGTAAGATATGAGGATGGAGGCATCCCTTGGCTTAATTTCGTTAGGGAGGTCTACTACCACACGCCTAAACTTAGTGTTAAATTCATCCATGGTTTTATTCTCCATCTTCTTAATGTTATGAAGGGCAGCAAGCAGATGTCTTGGTTCTTTCTTTTCTGCCCTTTTCTTCTTAAAACCCTCTAGGAATTCACTAAGAGTTTTATATGAATCATCATCTAAGTCGAAGTACCATTCTTCAGCATCATCTTCTAAGGATAAAGCAAAGAGCTTCATTTTGACATTTTCATGGTCATGGGAAGCATCATTACAATAACTGACCAGGTGCTTTTCAAACTTTCGAAGGTGAGACTTGGCAGTGACGGCATTATTGCCCTGAAATATGGGGAGCATCTTCATAGCATCTTTTGGAATGGCATGGGGAGCACCTGCTATTTGAGAAAAGTCAAGGGGTTTGAATAATTCCGTCATTTCTTAATATTGTTAAACATGACTCTCTACAAATATGTGATGGATATTTGAGAGGGATTGGTCTCATAAATATTCAAGGTTTCTACGAGAAGTCTACCTATTCAATCTTTCCCTAATAAACCTTTCGGGATCAGGGAGAGGATTGAATAATTGATGGTGGTTTCTTTGGGTAGAAATTCTTGGAGGGATGTTAGACAGTGGAGTCACCAGATGGATCGAGTTTTAATTTTTATGTTTTTTAAAGACAAGATCAATCAAATTATTTTTTTATCTTTTTAGTTTTTTAGAAAAAAGTTAAGCTAAGTCGTACCCAAGAATAAAAAGATTTATCTCCGCCAATGGCACCAAAAAGTGTTGCTGCCTTTCACACACCTGGGTCACGTGACAGAAATATTCAAGCCACTCGGTGTGTCCTTGGGGGAAAGTCTCAAGTCGAGGCTGTCACCTTGTTCTTAACTCCTCCGTTTAGGCTCAACTCCTAACAAAGCCAAGGGGGCTAGGCCCTATTAAGTTACTAAGGATAATTACTTAGTGTGATGGTGTTAAATTGAATGAGTTACTTAGGAGTTTTGAAATTAACCAGTGGAAACAAAATATAACAAGATGCAATATTTTAAGCAAATAAGCATAGTAATGACACTCAATATATATAGAAATGAAAGAAACAAGTCACCATTGCCTTAAATGGAGTCAACAGAGAAAATAATGTGCTTGCATGCGCTTGAATGAATGTTTTGCAAATGTCACTTGGTAGATTTTAGAATAGTGTGGAGTGTGAATGAGTTAAATTAGGCGAAAAGGGGACTCCAGATATACCCGAGGGGTACTTGGAGTATGTCCAAAAGTGAACTTTCACAGCTACTAGCAAGGTGTTTATGGGATGGAACAGAGTCTCGGAGACTATTTTCCATAACGCACCCATTAGGGTGTGATAGAGATCAACGCCTCGAGGTCACTTTCCAGTTGTTCCCACTCCTTTGGGTATTTTGCCACTGCTTATAGTTCATTTGAGGCGTTGGATTTTCACCTGATGATTTGTCAATGTGGGAGGTGAGGACTAATTAATATATTCACTCAAGTGCTTTTGATGCGGCTTGACTAATCGGATGAACCGCAACCAAGTGCAGAGCATACACACTAGAGTCTTGTCAATTTTAGTAAATTTTAAGATAGGTGTTCTTCTTAAAAAGAAAACCCTCCAGGAACCTCTTTCGATCCAAGTGGATCTCAATTAGGGAATCAAGGAGGGGTTAATTTTATTATAGTTGATTAAAAAGGAATCAAATATACACAATTCCAGTTTTCTAATTAGTCCTACCAGGCATCTCTTTCCCCTTGTGGGTTAATCGGGAAGTCTTGGGGTAAGTATTAAAATTACTTTGAAACCACTAGATATGGAATATGGAAATGATTATAAATCAAATTATACTACCCTACATATTACAACTACACTATATTGAAAAAAGATGAACAAAAAGTAAAAAATGACACAGATGCAAATCCCCCCAGGGGGGATGGTGAATAGGCTCGAAAGAGCCTATTCGAAAAGAATTTTCATTTTATTAGCAGGAATTACAATATCATAAAACTGAAATTAATCCACTTGGTCCTTATATGGAATGATCCCAAAGGTTTACAAATTGCAAAAAATTGAAATTTATGGAAGGCGGAGACCCCCTGGGGGGGTTTCGAATGGTCCAAAAATGATTTCCAGATAGCGCCTACTCCTATTTTCTGTTACACTTACTAAAAACCAGAAGTTTTATCACATTTAAGTATGCCCAAAAGTACTTTGAAAGTACTTTTGGATGAGCAAACCTTTTACCCAAAAATTCTAAGTTAAAACTAGTTTTTAATGAAGCAGAAAAAGAACCAAGGAGAGCAAGATTTCCTTGGTATATTGGCCTGCTTTTGGTGCAGCCAATATGAAGTACTTAAATTTCTGAATATAAATTTTTATATTCTAAGGAAACAACCATGCATTCAACGAGTTTTAGATCTACTTTCATAGCCTTGAAAAATGACAATTTTCCCTAAAACTAGATCTAGAATGCTTGTAAATTTTCTTTAGGAATGAGATCTAGTTTATTGAGATTTAAGGCAGAAATATATATGTAATATGAAATATGAAATTTATATATCTAAACAAATTTAATGCTACAAAAAAGTAACCATACTAATTTTAGAAAAAAATGGAGGAAGAGGAAAAGAAGAGCATTTTTGTTGGAAGCCTTGAAGATCAACCGTGGAGCTTTCCGGTGGAATGTCAAGGGACTATGCATTTGAATGGTTTTGGAGAGAGTGAATAATAAAAATAGATCAACATCCTCTCCAAGCTAGGAACCTGCAATTGAATCCAAACACTTGCCAAAATACTTGTGAGATCAGGTCAATACATACATAGAGATTTCAGAATAACATGCATATAAACTTATAAAACATGCTGAATATAGATCTATAAAAATGCATCAGAAAGGAAAGATATGGCCAATAAACTTATTAACAAACTCTTTTCCTATCAATATTATAATAAACTTATTATCAATCTTAGCAATGAATCCACAAACAATCAACAAATTGTGAACATAGATACAGGTTACCTTAGTAAAACATGGCAATGCTCATCCACACATACAATGACATGACACCATCTTGCCTCCAAAGCTTCACTTTATTCCAATAGAAAAAGATATTACATAGTATTTCAACAAAAATAGCTCCTCAATCCAACTCTTACTAGCTTGGAAGAGGTAGCCTGAGCTTTATTTATACAAAAAAAGGAGATCCATCCTAGGGGGGTGCAAATCCCAAGGAGATAGACCACTGTAGCTGAAGGAGATTCCATCAATGCCTGATTTGTGTCTAGCTGAGCTAGATCTGAGTATCACTGAGTGCAACTGCCAATCGGGGGGATGATCTGACTGACATCTCAACCTGTTGACTGAAACATCCACCAAAACTCATCCAAGTGAGCCCAAACATGTGGAGGAGAGAGGGAGGGTGAAATTACCCATGAAGGATGCTGAAGTTCAACTCTAGATCTGTCCAGATCACCTCCTTTAGTCAAAGATTTGTCAGATCCAATCAATCTGGTTCAGATTTGACTGATTTCAATCAAATTGATTGAGAATCCATTGATCTAGGATTTTGGATTTGCTCCATTATTCATCAATTTATTAATCAAAATAATCAATAATTTATTTTTTGGGGCTTTCTGACTCGAGTGATGGAAAATCACTCAAAACTAGGAAATAGTGGGTCCATGGGTTTACATGGTGCTCTTAGCTTGAAAACAGCACCTACATGACTGAAACTGATTATTTGGCCCACTTTTATTACAAAATCAATTTTTCCAATTAAACTATTAAAAAATAGCCTAAGTTTTGGAAAAATTAAATTTTAATAAAAAACACTGAAAAAGTTAAAAAAATAAAAAAGTTGAAAAAACCTAAGGGGACTTAGACATCTTCATATGACTCAACCATGATGCCTATCATGTTTATACATTGACACATAGACTCTAATAACCTCAATAGGCCTAAATGCCAAGCCGGCCACCCCAACTTTGGAGGTATGGAGTGAAAAACTCATAAATTATTAGTTGTTTATTCGAAAACCAATAATAACCAAGGGAAAAACCACCCTAGGCTAATGGATTGACAAATAAATTCTAAGAGACAGAGTATTTTACAGACACTATCATGTGTTAGAATAATCAACCCATAGTTTATCCACTTAGACATTAATTTAATTATTTTTGTCTTATTAGCCTAGTTCATGTGTCCCACCTTATGCAAGTTGTCTTTTACCTATCCATAGTGGTAAAAATTGCCTTATTTGACTCATGTAGCACATGGGAAATCCCAAGGAATCAAATCTACTTTATTCTTGGCCTCCTAGGTGCCCTTCTGCTTTTTCTGCTTTATTCCCTGCTTTTTCAATGTTTTAAAGCAAATGGAAAAGCTAGACTAGATGAGGTGAACTAGTTTTTTGTCCTCTTCATCCTCCACTCTTTTCTCCTTGTAAAAGCATGTATGAGCTGCCATTCCACCACTCTTTAGCTTTCCTAATCCATTTTTCCAATTCGTGAGCTCCATGACAGATTTGGGATCAGTTTTTTACACCTATGGGGGATTTGCTTAATTTTAGTAAGCCTGCTTTATGCTAGATTCGAATTGCTCCTCATGCATTCAAACCCCTGATGTATGTTATTTATTCAGAAACCTATTATGTTACAGGGTTGGCTATTGTACACTGAGTTAATACAATTTAGTGTTCAGCTCCAATTTCAGCCTCTTTTGTGAGTGATTTTGCATGATCAATTGTTAATTGTTGTGAGTAAAATTAATCTATCACTGGGTTCAATTTCCACATGGTATCAAAGCCATTGTAGATCAATTTCTCTCCTTCAAAATTGTTTTGCAGGTTCGACATCAGTGACTGGGAGCCTTCTACTGACAACCGGGACAGATTTTCTAAGCTATGGATCAATCACATAAAACTATCTTGACTCCCTTCAATTTATTTGAATGGAAAGCAGAGATGGAGATACTGTTGAGAGCGAAAGGCCTCTACAGGGTGACTATGGAAACAGAAGAAGAGCCCATTGTAGCTGTAGAGAAGATTAAATGGCACAACAAGAGGGATGAGGCCTATGGTCTCCTGTGTCTGAGTATTTCCAGAGACCTCCTTTTCCATCTTGATGGATTGACATCACCGAATGAAGTATGGGAGAATATTTCTGATCTTTTTGGAAAGACAGATGAGATGAGGGGACATCAAATCGAAAATGAGCTGATTTCCTTGAGTCCAAATAGCTTTGAATCCCTGCAGCTATATTTCTCCAAGTTCAAAGCACTAGTTTTGCAGCTGAAACAGTGTGGGATCGAAAAGAAGGATGATCAAATCATCCTGGCCATTCTCTCGAAGCTAGGTCCTAACTATTCAATGTTTGTTTCGACCTTATATGCCACAAAACTGACAGCTCGAACCTGGAAGATGCCTAGCCCTGCAGATTTCATGGAATCTCTCACACAAGAACAGGATAAGATGGTGATGATGGGCACCATCAAACCATCCAAAGATCAAGCTCTGATTGCTGGAGATTCGAAGGTGGATTCAAAAATAAAAAAGAAAGATAAAAAGCCACCTGAGCAAAAGAGAGACAAGAAACAGTCTCCGGAGGAGCCACAAGGTTCCAAGAAGAACTACCAAAAGAAGAAAAACAAAGGTGAAATGA
>LPNX010970561.1:98943-110543 GCA_001517045.1 Pseudotsuga menziesii
GGTTTCGACCAAGGAGGCATTCTCATCACTTGATATGTCGAAAGGACCACCTATAGTACTGGGAGATGACTCTCTCACTGAAAGTTTGGGAAAAGGGAGGATTGATCTTGATCATGGTCAGTTCAGCAATGTCTTGTATGTGCCTAGTCTTTCCTCCAACCTCTTGTCAGTGTACCAGATGACCCACACTGGGTCTCCTAATAAAGTCATATTCTCCCCTGATGAAGTTGAGATCACAGAGATCTCAAGTGGTAGAGTCATTGCAAAAGGAGTTGCAAATCATGCTCAAAAGGTATACATGTTCTCACACTTCCTACCCTACTCAAACCCCTCTGCTCTTCTGATTCATGCTAATGAAGCCAGCAAGATTTGGCATGAAATATTTGGCCACCTAAATTACAAGTATCTTTCTAATCTTAGTGAAAAAGAGATGGTCATAGGGTTGCTCAAGATAAAATTTTCCAAAGGAGTCTGCCAAGGTTGTATCCTAGGAAAACACCCAGAGCATAAATTTGAGAGAGCTAGTCATGAGAGAACCTCTGCACCCCTCGAGCTGATCCACAGTGATGTTGCTGGCCCATTCCCTCATATGTCCATGATTCAGGCCAAATATGCATTGACTTTCATTGATGACTTTTCTAGGTATTGCTGGGTTCACTTCCTGAAACACAGTCTGAAGTTTTTGGCCTATTCAAAGTCTTTAAGGCTTTGGTTGAGAACCAGTTTGGAAGGAAACTCAAGGACCTCAGATTTGACAATGGTGGTGAGTATGTCAAGTCTAAGTTTATTAATTATTGTGCAGATGTAGGTATTTATATGCAACATTCTATCCCTTACACACCACAGCAAAATGGTGTTGCTGAGAGGAAGAACAGATCACTGAAGGAGATGGAAACATGCATGTTGGAGGCCAAAACTTTGCCACCAAAGTATTGGGCCGAAGCTTTCAACTGTGCAGCCTATATTCATAATAGGGTGCCTCATAAACAGCTTCATGGTATGACTCCCTTTGAAGCATGGAGTGGGCACAAGCCAGATGTGACCCATTTCAGGATTTTTGGCTCAAAGGCTTGGGCTAGAATTCCAACAGAGAAGAGGAAGGCTTTGCAGCCCCAAAGCCAAGAGTGTCTTTTTGTTGGATACTCTGAAGATTCAAAAGGGTACAAACTGATAAATTTGATCACAAACAAATCCTTCATTGAAAGGTGTGTTCAATTTGAAGAAGAACCCCTTGCAGCAGTGGAAGTTGAAGAAGCCTCTTCTCCACCTGAACCTCAAGAAGTAAGTAAAGAGTTTGTTGAACATGCTGATTCTGATTTTTCTGATGGATATGATTTTATTGCAGACCCTAACAGCCCTACAAGGCCAAAATGGGCATCCAAGACACTACATGTAGCAGGAGAGCTAGCTGGGGATCCCAATGACCCAAGGAGGACTAAATCTCAGTTTGAGAGTGGTCTGTGCATGAAGGATCCTATGTTTTCTAAAAAATTCTATTTGATGGTGGAGCCTGATCCTCAAACATATCAAGAAGTAGCAGGAGATACAAGATGGAAAACAACCATGAAGGAGGAGTTCAGCTCACTCCAGAAGAGCAACACATGGGAGCTAGTGGATCTTCCCCCAGGGAGAAAGTTAGTCCAGTGTAAGTGGGTCTATAAGACCAAATTTGCTGCTGATGGTTCACCACTGAAGTACAAGGCCATATTGGTAGCCAAGGGCTACTCACAGGTTCATGGCATAGATTACAATGAGACCTTTTCCCCAGTGGAAAAGATGGATTCCATCAGGCTAGCCTTAGCCATTGCAGCCTCAAGGCAATGGGAGGTACATCACATGGATGTAAAATGTTCCTTCCTAAATGGAGATCTCACTGAAGAGATATATATGTAGCAGCCTCAAGGTTTTTCTACTAACCCTTCTCTTGTGTGCAGGTTGAGAAAGTCATTGTATGGGCTAAAGCAAGCCTCTATGGCTTGGTATGCCAAGATCGATAGCTTCTTGCTATCACTGAATTTTGTTCGGTGCAAATCAGATCCAAATTTCTATTTGAAGTTAGTTAATGCTTCATTAATGATCATTTTGTTATATTTTGATGACCTTCTCATTACAAAAAGCTCAAAAGCTAAGATTGCTTCCTTAAAAGGAGCTATGAACCAAGCCTTCTCCATGACAGATTTGGGGCTCTTAAGTCAATTTTTGGGGCTTGAGATTTCTCAAAACAAAGCTGGAATCAAGGTGAACCAGTCCAAATATGCCTTGGACTTGCTGAACAAATTGAAAATGAAGTATTGCAAAGCAAGCAAAACTCCTTTCCTTTCAGGAGTGAAGCTGGAAGAAGCTGATTCTTCACCTATGGTAAACAATACATGGTATAGGCAATTGATTGGATGTTTGTTGTATCTGACACATACTAGACCTGATATTTGTTATGCAGTAAGTGTGGCTTCTAGATACATGGATCAGCCTCATGATATCCATTGGAAAGCAGCCAAAAGGATCCTTAACTTTGTTCAGGGAACAAGGACACATGGGATCTTCTATAAAGCAAAATATGATCTTGATTTGATTGGATTTACTGACAATGATTGGGCAGGTGATAGCACAGATAGAAAGTCCACATCAGGATATGTGTTCATGCTTGCAGAAGGGCCAATCAGCTGTTCAAGCAAGAAACAGAGTGCCATTGCACTCTCATCTACAGAAGCAGAGTACAAAGGAGTTGTTAATGCAGCAACTCAATGTTTATGGTTGCAGGGTTTACTTGGAGAGTGTGGCTTCAAACTAGAGTACTCAACTACCATCTACTATGATAACCAAAGTACCATTTGAATCTACAAAGATCCAGTTCAGAAGCAGAGAACTAGACACATTGAGATCCATATGCACTACATCAGAGAACTTGTGCATGATGGCACCATTCACCTACTCTTCTGTTCATCTTCAGAACAAGTAGCTGATATCTTCACCAAAACATTTTGTGAGAAGACCTTCAGAAATCTCAAATCACTACTGGGGATTGCTGATCATGCTGTGAAGCATGAGTGAAGACAATATTCCCAAATTTGTTTATAGTCCATGTTTAAGGGAGGATTTTACCAAGTTGGTTTTGCCTCTTTCCTTGCTTAAATGGACATGCAGTATGTAAAGGGTGACTAAGCCTTGTTGCTAGGCCCTATAATTTTCTGATATATTACTCATAAGTCAGGCTTAAGGGGGGTTGTTAGAATAATCAACCCATAGTTTACCCACTTAGACATTAATTTAATTATTTTTTTCTTATTAGCCTAGTTCATGTGTCCCACCTTGTGCAAGTTGTCTTTTACCTATCCATAGTGGTCAAAATTGACTTATTTGACTCATGTAGTGCATGGGAAAGCCCAAGGAATCAAATCTACTTTATTCCTGGCCTCCTATGTGCCCTTCTTCTTTTTCTGCTTTATTCCCTGCTTTTTCAGTGTTTTAAGGCAAATGGAAAAGCTAGATTAGGTGAGGTGAACTAGTTTTTTGTCCTCTTCATCCTCCACTCTTTTCTCCTTGAAAAAGCATGTATGAGCTGCCATTCCACCACTCTTTAGCTTGCATAAGACATTTTTCCAATTCGTGAGCTCCATGATAGATTTGGGATCAGCTTTTTATACCTATGGGGGATTTGCTTAATTTTAGTAAGCCTGCTTTATGCTAGATTCGAATTGCTCCTTATGGATTCGAATATCTAATGTATGTTATTTATTCAAAAGCCTATTATGTTACAGGGTTGGCTATTGTACATTGAGTTAATACAGTTTAGTGTTCAGCTCCAATTTCAACCTCTTTTGTGAGTGATTTTGCATGATCAATTGTTAATTGTTGTGAGTAAAATTAATCTATCACTGGGTTCAATTTCCACATCATGCTATAACATTTATTTCAATTCCCCCATGGGGTATGAAAATGTGATATAGTACAACAAAGCTTCCCAGAAGTAAGACTGAAGGTCTTCTAAAGTCTGAACAAGTTATCCTTGTCCGATTCACTAGGCTCACTTGATAAAAAACCACTAAGTACAACTTAGGTGGTAACACAAGGATTCAAAGATACTAGGACTCAAGGATATTGGGTCATTCTCGATTTGATGTCCTCTCATCTCATCTATCTTACAAAAAACATCTACAAGCTTCTGCCACAATTTATTAGGCGATGTCAATCCATCAAGATGGAAGAGGAGGTCTCTTGAAATGCTCAGACACAAAAGACCATAGGCCTCATCCCTCCTATTGTGCCATTTGATTTTCTCTGCAACTGCATTAGGTTTTGCCTCAGTTACCATAGTAACCCTGTAGAGACCTTTCTCTCTCAACAATATCTCCATCTCAGATTTCCATTCAAAGAAATTAAATGGAGTCAAGATAATCTTTTGAGATTGGTCCATAGCTCAAAAAATGTGCCCTTCAGTCAACAGAATATACTCCCAGTCAAGATGTCAAACCTGCAATAGAAATATGGAAGGAGAGAGATTGATCTACAAAGCCTCTCGTACCATGTGGAAATTGGACCCAAGTGATAGAACAATTACACTCACAAAATTGCTAATCAAACATGCAAAATTAACATCAAAGGAGACTAAAATTGGAGCATAACACTAATCTGGATTGAATACGTGTACAATAAGTGTACAATAGCCAACCTTGTGAAGTAATAGGCCACTGCAATATATAATTATATGAGATATTCGAATGCATAAGGATGTCGTTTGGAATAGTCAAAAAGTAGGCTTACTAAATCTAGTCAAATCCCCCATAGGTGCATAAAGCAGTTTCCAAATCGACTAAGATTCTCATGAATTGGGTAAGTCAAGTAGGAAAGCTAATAAGGGATGGAAAGACAACTTATACATGATTTTATTAGGAGAAAAGGATGGAGGATGATGTCTAAAAAAAACAAGTCAACTACACCTAGTCTAGCTTTTCCTTTTGCATTAATTCTCAATAAAACAAACAACGTTACAGAAAAAGCAGATATGTGCTTTGGAGGATCTGGAATAAAGAAGACATGATAAATATGGTTTCCGGGAGGTTTCCCAAGCGCTCCATGACTCAGTTTTAGCAAGTGTTGACTTCTATGACATGTAGAAGGCAACTAGCATAGAGTGGAATCTAGGAGACTAGGTAATAAGACAAAAATGATTTAATTAATGTCTAAGGTAGGTAACTATGGGTTGATTATTCTAACATTCGAGACAAAATAACGAGCAATAATTACTTCAGATAAGAGGAAATCCTTGCAACCATAAAGCAAGGAGTGTCTCATGATTGGATATGGTGAGGATACCAGAGGGTACAAGCTCTTTGACACATCCATCAAAAAAAAATTTGTTGAAAGAAGTGTCAAATTTGAAGAAGATCCGATTCCATACTTCGAACTTGCACTAGGGGATTGCTCCTCTCCTAAACCATTCGAAGATGTAAGTGATGACACATGCTCAATTTTTTCTGATAATCCTAATATTAATATTACTGAAGATGACATTTTTGTAGATGACTCACCATATAGGCCCAAATGGGCTGAAAAAATTGTGCAAGGAGCCGACGAATTGGCAGAAAATCCCCAAGAGCATAGGAAAACTAGATCACAAACTAGTAAGGATTCATTTGCAAGTGATAGTGCTCTTGCTGAGCACTGTTACATGCTGATCAGTTCTGACCCATAGACATATCAACAATCTTGTATAGACCCAATATGGAAGTCAGCAATGGAAGATGAGCTTCAGTCCCTCCAAGAGAACAATACATGGGAATTGGTTCCCCTTCCTCCCAAGAGGAAAGTTGTTCAATGTAAATGGGTCTACCAGACCAAACTTGCTTCTGATGGTTCTGATATAAAACATAAGGCTAGATTAGTGGCTAAGGGCTATTCTCAGGTCCATGGAGTTGATTACACAAAGACCTTTTCACAGGTTGCAAATATGGACTCAATTTTATCAAACCAGCAAGTGAGTAATTCAAACCACGGGAGAATCTAGGAGAATTAGTGAGGTTCACAAATCAAATTTGGGTGCAAGATTTAGCAAAAACCATCAAATTACAGTTAAATTACACACAATGATAGTTGGAAACAAGATAATTTTGGACTGTATAACTCTGAAATTGTTATTAACAGGTTTATAAATACATCATAAGAGTTTTGAATGGATTTGGTGTAGAAATTATAAAGCCTTGATGGCATAAGGAATTTCATAAACTATCTAAGGATCTAGGCACACAATGAACCTCACATAGAATTGTAGAGAATTAGCATAAGGAGAGAAGAAGAAGAATTAATGAACACACATTAATGAATGGTCAATAAATGATAATTTATATTATTACATAGGTAATACATCCTTATAAAGGAAAAATGAGTTGCATGAAGACAACTCAGTCTAGCTCATAAAGCAGGCTTGCTAATTATGATAAATCCCATAGTTGACTAAAGTACTTTACCAATCTACCAAGCACCTCACGAATTAGCAATAGCATGTGTGAGTGATGATGAGTGAAGGAAAGACTTGCTAATCCTAGAATATGGAGACAAAATAATGGAGGATGGGTTGGCAACAAAAGTTGCCAGTTTCTTAGTTGACTAGATTTACCTTATCCATAGAAAAGCAGGATAAAGTAGAAAAAGTAGAATAAAGTAGAATCTGCTATGAAGCATAGTTACCAATTATGGATGGCCATAAAATGTCAATATCAACCCAGAATCAGAAATAAATCATTCCTAGGATATATATGGCAAGTGTTGACTCTAAGGTGCAAGTGGATGCCAACTATCTAAGCTAGTGGGTAGGAAATTAATCAATTAATGATTAATTATTTTATGAGTGGGTTTAAAATATTCCAACACCCCCCTTTAAGCCTAAATTTATGATTATATTCCTTAACTAATCAGAAATATATATGCATATAGGGCCCAACAATTAAGCTATGGTCACCCTTTTACAATTTATCTTGTCCAAAGAAATGAGGAAAGAGGCAAAACCTCAAGGGGAAAATCCTCCCTCAAGAAAGGACATGAAAAGCAATACAAAAAAATGTTGAACTGCTAGTGTTGTTGCTGCTCCAAACTAAATGCTGATGTCTGGAGGAATATTCTTCTTGGGAAGAAGATAAATCTTCTCACCTGGATCAAGGACAGCTACAGGATGGAAACTAGGACTATGTAGAACAACTGAAATCCAATGATGTGAAGGCAATAATGAAGGATATTAAGACTTGTAATCAGCTCCGAGATGATGAGATGACTTGAACATTGAACCAGTAGGGATGAAATGAGCTCCAAATAGGTGAAATAACTGTCCAAGCGAGTGTATCATGTCTCCCATGGAGAAGGCATGGGATCAAAGAGTGTGAATACATGGGCTCCATGGGTTGATCTAGCTTCGAAAGAATCCAAGAGATCACATATAAGCACAATAGTAGACTCATGGGAATATACTGGTAAAGAATCCTCTATGGTAGAAGAATGTAAGGAGGAAAGGTAGTGATGTTCAAAATCTTGAAGGAGGCTCTGAGAATGAGTGTCAAGAACAAAGGAGGAGCTGCAGAAACACATGGGATCAAGTATGGTAAGTGACAAAACACTAGAAGGACTTGATTTGGCTAAATAGATATCCTGGAAGTCACTGGGTTGCGTGTTGTTGTAATCTCACAGATCACATAAGGTTACCAATAATACATACTAAAACATACATATATAATAGGGACAAGAGATAAGAACAAGTAGGTGAATTAATGGATTATATTACATGAATGAGTCCATACAACACAGAGAACTGAACTGAGTTCTCATCTAGCTCAATAGCCTAATATATATGATTACAAAATAGTTACAAAATAACTACCTGTCGGTTCGGTGAACCAAAACAACCTTAGGTGGCCGACCTAATCTCTAGTTTAGTCGGCTGATCGACTTAGTCGGCTGGTCGACTTAGTCAGTTGATCAACTAAGTCGACTATCGTTCAAGTTGACTTATCGAATTGCCCCTCCTACATCTCCCCCATGAACAAAATGTTTCTTCGTCCCAAAGAAACAGGGACGTACACAATTCTTCCTGTCTGGTCTCAATAGTTACTGTGATGTGCCCGGTCTCCAAGGGCTGTGAAGTCTGATGGTTGGTATTTTCTGTACATAGAATTTGACAATGGATGGGGCTGTTATTGTGAGGTGATTTTAGAAATCTGTCCAACTTTGCAAAATATTTTGGATGTCGATGGTAAGTTTGGTCAGACTTGATAGGATCGACATCTTTTCTGAAATGGAGACTTCTTCTATTCTCTCAATGTCGGGAGCCATAAAATGGTCCTTCTCCTCTACAGTCTTGATAAGTCATTTCATCTACGAGCAGACGATGTTGAATTTTTCCAAATTGGGGATAGCTTGTTGCACCCACTGATGTGCTTCCCTCTCAAGTTTCTGCATCTTGGCTGTTTCAAGCACTATTTGTTCTTCTATTGTGGTTCTGAGTGCTTCATTAGTGGTTTTCCTATTTTTCAGTGCCTGGATCCCTTGTCGGGTCTACCGAGTTTGCTAATAGACTTGCCCGTAGTAAGCAAGCTGGTCTCTCAGTATTTCTTCAGTGATGATAGACTCCTCCATGTGATATTGTAGCACTTTATAAGCTTCAGAAAAGGCGGTGTACTGGGCCATTAGGAGTTGGGCAGTTTCTTCTTTTTGTTCTTCCTTTGTTTCCTGAATGTGTGCTTAGAGTGCTGACACTATGCTCTCAAATAGCTAATACGCCCTTTTGAGCAGTCTGTCTGTGTCGACCTCTATGGGGCCTAGCATTACTGAATGGGCCAGGTTTCTGCATTTGTTGAGAAACTCTACCTATTTTGCGACCTTGCCGTCGAGTTCCTTACATCTATGCTCGCTCCTCGTCTTTGCTTCAACTACCAGGGTCTTGAGGAGTTGTCCTAGATCTGCATCGATCAGTGAGCTTGCATATTTCAATTTGACATGGACCTTTGATGGCTGTCCATGATGCTGCTTCTTCTATTTCTCCTTCCTCTTCTTATGCTTTTCCTTCTCTGTTTGTGTCAGCACTTGTCTACCTGCAAAAGTCAAGTCAATTTCTTTGGTTTGTGGGATAGTGGTTGATGGTTTCTCTAGTTAGGGAGGTGGGATGACTGATGCCTCTTGTTGGTTAGATGCAAGGGGTGCATAATTGGATGCCGTTGGTGCTGATGGTTGTGGTGGGGCTTGCTTTGAGTTGTGGGGTGGTGGTGGTGGTGGAGATGGTGGTGGTGGTGAGGGAGTTGGTGAATGGTTGGGGGTGATTGGGTTAGGGGAAGTGTGGGTGAGGGGTGACATCATGCACAAGCTCTCTGATGTAGTGCATGTGAATCTCAATGTGTCTGGTTCTCTGCTTCTGAACTGGATCTTTGCAGATTCGAATGGTACTCTGGTTATCAGAGTATATGGTAGTTGAGTACTTAGGTTCGAAACCACACTCTCCAAGTAAACCCTGCAACCATAAACACTGATTTGCTGCATTGACAACTCCTCTGTACTCAGCTTCTGTAGATGAGAGTGCAATGGCACTCTGTTTCTTGCTTGACCAGCTGATTGGCCCTTCTGCAAGCATGAACACATAACCTGAAGTGGAATTCCTGTCTGTGCTATCACCTGCCCAATAACTATCAGTAAAACCAATTAACTCAAGGTCAAAATTGGCTTTATAGAAAATCCCATGTGTCCTTGTTCCCTGAACAAAGCTAAGGATCCTCTTGGCTGCTTTCCAATGGATCTCATGGGGCTGATCCATGAATCTAGAAGCAACACTGACTGCATAACAAATATCAAGTAGAGTATGTGTCAAATACAATAAACATCCAATCAACTGTCTATACAAAGTGTTGTTTACCATCGGTGGAGAATCATCTTCCTCCAGCTTCACTCCTGAAAGGAAAGGAGTTTTGCTTGCTTTGCAATATTGCACTTTGAATTTGATCAAAAAATCCAAGGCATATTTGGACTGGTGCACCTTGATTCCAGCTTTGGTTTGAGCAATCTCAAGCCCCAGAAATTGACTTAAGAGCCCCAAATCTGTCATGGAGAAAGCTTGGTTCATAGCTCCTTTTAGGGAAGCAATCTCAGCCTGTGAGCTTCATGTAATGAGGAGGTAATCAACATATAACACAATGATCATTAATGAACCATTAATTACCTTTAGATAGACATTCGAATCTGATTTGCACCGAACAAAATTCAGAGATAGCAAGAAGCTATCTATCTTGGCATACCAAGCCCTGGGGGCTTGCTTTAGCCCATACAATGACCTTCTCAACCTGCACACAAGAGAATGGTCAGTATAAAAACCTTGGGTCTGCTGCATATATATATCCTCAGTGAGATCACCATTCAGGAAGGCACATTTTACATCCATATGATGTACCTCCCATTGCCTTGATGCTGCAATGGCTAGAGCTAGCCTGATTGAATCCATCTTTGCCACTGGGGAAAAAGTCTCATTGTAATCAATGCCATGAACCTGTGAGTAGACTTTAGCTACCAATCTAGCCTTGTACTTCAGTGGTGAACCATCAACAGCAAATTTGGTCTTATAGACCCACTTACACTGTACTAGTTTTCTCCCTGGAGGAAGATCCACTAGCTCCCATGTGTTTCTCTTCTGTAGCGAGTTAAACTCCTCATTCATGGCATATTGCCATATTGGATATCCTACTACTTCTTCATATGTTTGAGGATCATAATCCACCATCAAATAGCATTTTTCAGCAAACTCAGGATCCTTCATGCACAGACCACTCTCAAATTGAGATCTAGTCCTCCTTGGGTCATTGGGATCACCAGCTAACTGTCCTACTACATGTAGTGTCTTGGATGCCAATTTAGGCCTTGTGGGGCTGTTTGGGTCTGCAATAAACTCATATCCATCAGATAAATCAGAATCAGCATGTTCAACAAACTCTTTACTTACTTCTTGAGGTTCAGGTGGTGAAGAGGCTTCACCAATCTCCACTTCTGCAAGGGGTTCTTCTTCAAACTGAACACACCTTTCAATGAAGTATTTGTTTGTGCTCAAGTTTATCAAATTGTACCCTTTTGAATCTTCAAAGTATCCCACAAAAATACACTCTTGGATTTGGGGCTGCAAAGCCTTCCTCTTCTCTGTCGGGATTCTAGCCCATGCCTTTGAGCCAAAAATCCTTAAATGGGTCACATCTGGCTTATGCCCACTCCATGCTTCGAAGGGACTCATTCCATCCAACTATTTGTGAGGCACTCTATTCTGAATATAGGCTGCACAGTTGATAGCTTCGGCCCAATACTTTGGTGGCAAAGTTTTGGCCTCCATCATGCATGTTGCCATCTCCTTCAGTGATCTGTTCTTCCTCTCTGCAACACCATTTTGCTGTGATTTGTAGGGGATAGAATGCTGCATCTGAATACCTGCATCTACACAATATTTAATAAACTCAGTCTTGTCATACTCACCACCATTTTCAGACCTGAGTAACTTGAGCTTTCTTCCACACTGGTTTTCAACCAAAGCCTTGAAGACTTT
This sequence comes from Pseudotsuga menziesii, assembly GCA_001517045.1. NCBI lineage: Eukaryota > Viridiplantae > Streptophyta > Pinopsida > Pinales > Pinaceae > Pseudotsuga > Pseudotsuga menziesii. The sequence goes on from LPNX010970561.1 coordinate 110,492, forward strand.
GAATAGGCCAAAAACTTCTGACTTGTGTTTCATGAAGTGAACCCAACAATAC
>LPNX010970561.1:110795-124535 GCA_001517045.1 Pseudotsuga menziesii
TCGAATCCACCTTCGAATCTCCAGAAATCAAAGCTTGATCTTTGGATGGTTTGATGGTGCCCATCATCACCAGCTTGTCTTGTTCTTGTGTGAGAGATTCCATGAAATCTGCAAGGCTGGGCATCTTCCAGGTTCGAGCTGTGAGTTTTGTGGCATAGAAGGTCAAAACAAAGACTGAGTAGTCAGGTCCTAGCTTCGATAGGATGGCCAATATGAGCTGATCATCTTTCTTTTCAATACCACACTGTTTTAGCTGCAAAACTAGTGCTTTGAACTTGGAGAAGTATATCTGCAGTGATTCAAAATTACTGGGACTTAGGGAAATCAGCTCATTTTCGATCTGGTGTCCCCTCATCTCATCTGTATTTCCGAAGAGTTCAGAAAGTTTCTCCCATACTTGATTCGGTGAAGTTAATCCATCGAGATGGAAAAGGAGGTCTTCGGAAATACTGAGACATAGGAGGCCATAGGCCTCATCTCTCCGATTGTGCCATTTGATCTTCTCTGCAATAGCATTGGGCTCTACTTCTGTAGCCATAGTCACCCTGTAGAGGCCTTTCAGTCTCAACAAGATCTCCATCTCTGATTTCCATTCAAAAAATTTAAAGGGAGTGAGAATAGTTTTCTGTGAATCCATAGCTTTAGAAAATCTGTCCCGGCTGTCAGTAGAAGGCTCCCAGTCTTGATGTCGAACCTGCAAAACAATTTTTGAAGGAGAGTAACAACCTACAATGGCTCTAATACCATGTATAAATTCTTACCAGCAATAGATTAATTTCACTCACAACAAATTACAATTGATCATGCAGAATTGTCAACAATGGAGACTGAAAATGGAGCTGTAACACAAAATTATATTAAATCAGTGTACAATAGCCAACCCTATAATATCATAGGCTTCTGAATAAATAGAATACATGAATAAATCGAATGCATGAGGAAGCATCCAAATCTAGCATAAAGCAGGCTTACCCAAAATAGGCAAATCCCCCATAGGTGTAAAAGCTGATCCCAAATCTGTCATGAGTCTCACGAATTGGCAAGGGAACATGGGAAAGCTAATGAGGGGTGAAATGGAATCTCATACATCCTTTTTCATGGAGGAAAGAGTGGAGGATGAAAGGGGAATAAAACAAGTTCACCTCACCTAGTCTTGCTTTCCTTATGTGCTTTAAAAACTGAAAAAGCAGTCAACAAAGCAGAAAAAGCAAAAGGGCACCTAGGAGGCCAGGAATAAAGCAGCTTTGATTCCTAAGGCTTTCCCAAGCACTACATGATTCAAAGATAGCAAGTTTGACCTCTATGGATAGGCAATTAGCAACTTGAACATGGTGGGACTCATGAACTAGGCAAATAAGACAAAAATAAATGAATTAATGTCTAAGTGGGTAATACTATGGGTTTGATTATTCTAACATGCCCTTTGTGCTGTTGAATGTTTGATGATGATTTGAAGTCGGCCAGTGTGTTCGACTAGTGTCTCCTCCAACAAAAAGGTGTTGATGTAGAGGTTCACCTCATAGTATTCCTCTTTCTCTTGGCCAATTAGCAGCTCCTCGATCGAGAAGTCTTTCTTCCTTGCTGTCACTGGTATTGGTATTTTTTTTTAGCTTGTTGAGACAGCTCTCAAAAGATCTAGTCGACCGATGGATAATAGTCGAGGGATTTTTCATTTGAGTCATCTCCCTACATGTACCACACCGAGGTATGGTCGAGTTCTAACTGGATGTGGGAGTTTGTCAGTAGACTTATTTAGATGTTTTGAGGCACCCTCCATCTAGTCGTGCAGACTTTGAGCTGTTGAAGCCAGTTCTCCAACAGCACTTTTCTGTTTTCAAGTTCCTGCAAATTTCCTCTCTGGGAGAATGGTTTGAATCTCCACATGTGGAACCTTGACAGTTCCTAAAAGATTGGGTTCCCCTATGGGCAGATATGGTACATGAATATCCATAATATGAGGGAGGGTAACTTGATGATTCCTCCCAGTTCTTGGCATCTTTCATAGATGGTATTGACCATGCCAGTGACATATTCATCCCATCTGTATATATTTCCATTTGTTGCAATGGTGTTGACAGCTTCTAGCATGTATAATTTGAGGTCGCTGCCTCAACCTACTAGGGTCAGTGTTATTGCTATTATTTTGGCCACAATCTGTGGCATTCAAGTTGTGATTTGACTAATCATCAACCCCTTCGAGTTTTTTTCCCGAAGCCGACCCAGTTAATTCTTTGACCAGTCTTTCTTTAATCCCAACTGGCACTGGGTATCCTGTTTTTGAGATACCTGTCAGCTTGGAGATGACTTCTCCAGAGATGTCGACCAGTTGGTCGAAGTAGAACAGGTCGTTGTGGTACTAGCTTATGATGAATTTTATGGTTGTTTCTTTAGTGCCACCAAAGCTGGCCATGAGTGGTGCATTGAGATAGTTGAATATGGTGTTGTATTTGATTTTCTTCACGGCTTGAGTGGGATTCTTGTTGACATAATCCCATTCTTGCATCTCAGTCCAGATTTTTTTCCATGAGCCTTCCTGTACCTTGGCATTCTTAATGTTCTTTAGCTTGCGGACTAAAGGTGTGTCTGCAGTCTATAGTTCGTTGGATTTGGTTGAGGCTCTAGTCTGTTTGGGTGCCATCTTGTTGGTTTGGTGGTCTATTTCACTAAGGTATTCTCATCTTTTAGACAACTAGATGCTCAGATGTATGAATTGTGGTGAATGATCCTTCGACGGTCTAGTATTTATAGGTGATGCTGTGGGTGTTTTCGTTGATGAGTGTATTAATGGAGGACATAATGTTCTAGCTGGAACACTTGAGTGTGCATTAATGGTGAATTTATTTCAGCACTCAAAGTCATGAATGCGCGATGGGACTATCGAGGTCATCGGTCGATGTCAGTTATGAAAATGGTCGATGGAAGTGGTCAGTCGATGAAAATGGTTGATGGTGTTATGTCGATGGGCATGATGTCAATTGTCAAAATGGTTATTTCCTATCATAGTTTTCTGCATGTATGGTATTATTTTGTTTTTTTGCTTTTTAGGTTTTCATAGCTTTTGGTTTACGGTTATGGTCGTTATAGTATTTTTTTTTAGGTTTATTTATAGTGTTTATAGCGTTTTAGTCAGGCTCCATCCGAAATACTATGCCTTGTAATGTCCTTAGTCGGACTGATCCATTGGTATGTATCTCTTCTAAAATGTAAGGTCCCATACATTCTGTATGGAGCTTTTTAGGTTTACCTTTTACTCAACTATTTTATAGTAAAGCAAGGTATCCTACCGACAAGTTTTTGTTCTTGATGTTTCGGTCGTGCCATGCTTTCTGTTGTTGTTTCTAAATTTCTTGATGTTGTGTTTCCATTAGTCGGTGTTCTTTGAGATTTCTTAGTTGCAATAGTCAGTCCTTTCTTCCTTGTTCGACATCGACATGTAGGATCCTTGCGATGATAGGTGTCTGTTGTCAGAAGTGTAATGGAATTGCTGCTTCTTGTCCATAGACTAGTCAAAAAGGAGTTTGGTCGGTCAAACATTTATATGCTATTCTGTAAGCCCATAATACTGTAGGTATTTTCTCGTCCCATTCATCCTTAACAACATTACATATTTTGGTGAGTACTCTTGTTAATGTTTTATTAAATGCTTCAATTGCTCCATTCGACTGAGGATGGTATGCTGTGCTCCGACGATGGTTGATTTGGAACTGGTTGGTTAGGGTTTTGATAGTTCTATCAATGAAGTGTGTTTCTTGGTCGCTAATTAAGGTTAGTGGGCATCCAAATATGGTGATGATATTCTCATATATAAACTTAGAAGCTATCTCACTAGAACATGTGTCGACTGGTTCAGTGTCTACCCATTTAGTTACATATTCGACTGCAGTTATGATGTACCTTGTGCCTGTTCCTTTTGCTGGTATAGGAAATGGTCCTATGAAGTCTATGGCCTAGATTTCAAATGTCAAACATGTGTTCACTGATATCAAAGGCATTTCTGTGATAGGCAGAGATCGACCTAGTCGTTGACATCTATCACATTGACTGACAAAATTTTTGCAATCTCTATGGAGTGTCGGCCACCATAACCATGACTGTTGGATTTTCTTTGCAGTTGTGTCTTCCTGGAAATGTCCTCTTGCAGGTCCATAATGTGCTTCATGCATAATGTTGTCTCGTTCGTGTTCTAGTACACGCCTTCTGAGGATTTCATCTAATCCCATTTTGTATAAGAATCCATTTATAAGACTTTATGGTGTAGCCTTCATAGCTAAGATCTGCTTCTTCTTCATACTCATTCATGCTGGTGCATGTCCATCTTCCAAAAACTAGGATATTTCTTCTAATTCTGCTGGGACTACTTCTATCCAAAATAAATGTGCATCAGGTAATTCATCTTCGACTCCTGTCGGTTCTTCTCCTGTGTCGATTCAGGATAAATGGTTAGGACCAACATTTAACTTGCCTGGTCTAACAAAAACTTTGAATTCAAATTCTTGGAATAATAGTATCCATAGACAAATCCTTCCATGATGTAGTGGTTTATTAATGAGATACTTAGGTGCCTGATGGTATGTATAGAACATAAATGGGTTATCTAGAAGATAATGTCGACATTTTTTTAGTGCAAAGACCATTCCCAGTGCTTCTCTTTCTGTTGTCGAATAGTTTCTCTCAACCTTGTTTAATTTTCTGCTACTATAGACTATAGGATAATCCATTCCATCATCTCCTGGTTGAGTTAAGATTGCTCCTATTACTAGGCCTGATGCATCAATATGAACATGGAATTTGATCGACCAAATTGGAAACCTTAGGATTGGTGCTTGAACTAGTTTTCTTTTTAATTTCTCGAATGATATGTGGCACTCTTTTGTCCAGTTGAATTCTTTATCTTCCCTTAATAGTTCTTCAAGTGGATAGGTCATATCTGAATAATATCTTATGAATTTTCTGTAATAGTCTGTGTGGCCAAGTAGCACCCTAACTTGTTTTGGGTTTACTGGTGGTTTTAGGTCAAGGATAATTTTGATCTTTGCAAAGTCAACCTTAATACCTTCCTTATAGACAATGTGCCCTAATAATATCCCTATGGGGGTCACAAATATGCATTTCTTGATGTTTAGGGATAGTTGAATTTGTCGACATCTCTCCAACATAAGCCTGAGCCATTTGCAATGATCTTTTAACATGGATTATATTGTCCAATCATCAAAGTATACTACCATGGTCTTGTAAATATATTCCTGAAATGTTTTGACAACAATTCTAGAAAATACTGCAGGTGCATTTTTTAATCCAAAAGGCATAAACTTGTAAGCAAATGAGCCAAATTCACACACAAAGCTTGTCTTCTTCTGTTCTTCTTTAGATATTGGCACTTGGTTATAACCTAAGAATCCATCTGTAAATGAGTAGCATTCATGTCCTACAACCTCATTTAAGATTTCATCTACATAAGGAGTTGGAAATGGGTCTGTCAGTGTCACTTTATTTAGTTCTCTAAAGTCGACACAAATTCTTAGTTTCGTTAGATCATGTTTCTTAGGCTATACAACCATTGGAATTGCCCATTCTGATTGGTCAATAGGATAGATGATGCCTGCTGCAAGCATGTTATCAATTTCCTTTTTTACTATCTCTTTGTATTTGTGAGCTAGTTTATATGGCCTTTTCTTCACAGGTCGAACGTCAGGTTTAGTATCAATCTTCATTTCTCCCATTTCATGGACTAAGCCTTTGAGTTATTTATAATCTAGCAAATACATCTTGAAACTATTTTAATAATTTCAATATCCCTATGGTCTGCTCTTAACTCCAGTAGTCACCAATCTTTGCCATTTTTGGTCAATCATCATTTGAGATGTCGAATTCCCTAGTTTTGACTTTATCATCAAGCCATTCTGGTGCTTTGGATTCATTGATTGGTTGAATTCCTTCCTTAAACTGTAATAATGTGGCAGGGAAGTCGGCTGCAGTCATTCTGTCAGTATCATGTTTGTCGTTTGTTTCCACTTTAAGGATTGTACAAATAGGTTTGGTCATTTCGACATGGTTTGATTTCCATCTAAAGATTTTCCCTTCTCTATTTTCATTTTCTAACTTTAGTGTTGTCGACTGTGGTTTTGTCCTCATTTGTATATTGTTGCATTTCATTGTCTGTTGGTTATATTTTAAGGGTTTGTTGCCGGTCGGTTGTATAAATTCTTTAATCTGTTTTGTTGTTTCGACCAAGTTTTCATTTTGTGGTATAAAGTTAAAATCTTTAATGAAATTTTCCCTGAGTTCACGGCATAAGAATGTTTCACCTCTAGCTTCTTCTATTTTATTCAATTTTTTGGTAAGTCAGCGAGTGTTGATGGGAACAGGTGTGGCCATGTTCGTTCATCCTTGTATCCAAGTCTTCTCCATTATTTTTCACATGTTTTAATATGAGCTTTTGGGTTCTGTCCTTGAGTGAATATGGGTATCTAAGCTTGTTTGGTTAACTTCTTTCCTCCAAACCTTTCGATAAAGTAAGTCCAAGCTGTTATCCAGGTCTGCAGTCTTGTCTGATGGGTATCCCACCATCGAGCAACTTGTCCTGTAAAAGTTTATACTAGGATTTGAAGTCGGCCATGTTCACCAATAGTTTTGGAAACTTGTTCTACATGCATGACTGGTGATTCTCTTTCCTTTTATCTTGGTATTTGTGTAGTATTTACATTGGTAGGTTGTAAGGTAGGGTATTCCCTAATTTTCTTCTCAAATATTTTTGGGACAATGGACACTATGAAGCACTGTTGGGTGGGATTTTTCTGTACTTTTTGAATAGTCCAATACCCTCTTGCTTGTGTTTCATAGTTCTCAATCTCCCAATCATATAATTTGGCATCTGAATTATAACCAACTGAGTTTTGGTTGTCTAAATGAAGTTATCTGTAGATATTAGGTTTTGTATAATCTACATTGTTTTGAATCTGGTAGAGTTGTCAGATGTCGACTTCTTCATCGATAGGTTCAGTCCAAGGTTCTCTTTGAGATGGGTGAATAGGTACAATGAACTTTTGTCCATTTCCTTTTAATTTGATTCTCTCTTTGTGCAGGGATATCGATGCTTTCATCTTTCTACCCCAAGGTCGACCTACTAACGATGGGAAGGAACTATATCCTTCCTTAAGTTCAACGATTTCGAAGTCGACTTTGGTCGAGATTCCCTTTATAGTTGTGTCAACGTTTTTCTAGCCTCCAATAGGTTCAATTAGGCCCTGGTCGGCTAGTTTCAGGTATATGCCTGACTCATAGAGTCGAGGTCTACCCATTTGTTCCCAAGTGTCATGAGTCATTATGTTTACTTGTGATCCAAAGTCGAGCACTACTTGTCGGACATGGTATCCTTCGATTTCCAAGTCGACAAGTGGGTCGGCATCACCTTTATCTTTTTTATTTAAGCTGCACATATTCTTTGTTTGTTTTTCGGAATTGTTATGTTTTATTTCATATAGTAAGTCAATGAACTGAGAGACTGAGTTGTCTTTTTGTACGAGCTATATTAATTCATTTATTGTGTTATGTCGATTGTCATGAGCTTGTTCTTATCGTGCAAATTCTTTGAATACATTGGTTGCTTCTTTGTATGTTTGTTTTTCTTTAAGTGGATTAGGGTAGATATTTTTCTCTTTTATTTTGCTAATTCTTGGGTTATCACTTCCTATTTTTGTTCCTTGTCGAGTTACAATATGCAAATTTTTTGTGTTTATTACATCATTTTTTTTCACACACGACAAGACATTAACATTTTTCTTTGTATTTATTTTTTCCAGCATGGTAGGGAAATTCTCTAGTGAGTGATCCCCTACTCCACAATGAGTACAAAATTTGAGGTCAGTTCTATCTTTATATGGACAGTCTACATACCGATGTCCCTCCTTATAACATGTAAAGCATTGATGGGTTGACGTGGTCAGTTGTCATGATTCCCAGGGAATCGACCTCATCCTCCGTAGCCTCCATGTCAATTTTCATACGGGCGCTTGTATCTCTGACCTTCATATCTCTGAGCATTTGGTAAGTTGTTTTGATCATTATTTTGTGCAACTGCATTGGTTTGGTAGGCTGCATGATAATTTTGTCGGTTCTTCAGGTTCAAATGGCAGTTGGCCTTGTTATGATTTTTAGTTTCACAGATTGCACACCAGGATTCCTTGTCGTTCTTCATGTTGAACAGGCAATATTTTGTTGAGTGGTCTCCATGCTCTTGGAAAATGTCACAAAAACATTTTGTCTGTATGAATCGAATGTCCTGTCGACTGTATTCCTATCGACAGTTGTCTTTGGAGTGTCCTTCCATTGAGCACTTTGTGCACCAGATATCCTGATTTTTGAGGTTTAGCTCCTTTAAATACTTCTGCACACTCTTGAGCTATTCTTCTAATCTGTGATTAGTGGAGTATGCTGAGATGTCCTCATCCATTTCCACTTGGAGAGATTTTGTAAGCGCATCTTCGTAAGATTTGAATGTTTCCAGACTTATATGTCGACGGACTTTCTGAGATAAACCTACAAGAAACCACTTGATTAGTAATTGTTCATCTATAACATAGTCCAGCTGTCTCAGAAGGTATTTCCATCGCTTATCATAGTCGTGGATAGTTTCTCTTTGTTTTTGTGATGTTGTTTTTATTTTTTTTGCTACCAGGTGTTTGGCATTTAGAGTTTTGAAAAATTATATAAATTGCACTTTGATCTCAGCTTTGGTTGCTCTAGGTTGTCTTTCAGAGAAAGTCATATACCAAGTCAATTCCCTTTTCCTCAAGGAACTGATGAACTGTTCCATTTGTCTATCTTCATCCGTAACTTGGTTGGCCTCCCAAGTCGACTCACAGACAAACCAGTGTCGTCTGGGGTCCTCATCCTCCTCATATAGAGGAATGTGTGCTAACCCGTGACCAATGTTGGAATCACTGTCAATATTGCTCTCAGGAGGTGGCGGTGGTGGAGGTGGGGTGGGGGTGGTGGGGTTATTGGTTTATTCGTCTCTGCGGGACTATGGTCGACGAAACTTTTGTTCCCGTCGGTTGTCGATTCTTCTTCAACCAGCAGCCAGTTGATGTCGACTTTGTCTATTGATGGCCCACTGCAACTATTTGTCCATAGTTTTGAATGTTCTATGTCTCTCAAAGCTATATTTGGTAGGGGGGGTGCTCCTTCATGTGTCGGTAAGACTAAGTGGATACTTTGGTTGGACGGTACCGCTTGCAAGGTAACCCAATTTCCTTCCTCTGGTCGACAACTGATGAGGTGTCATCTAGTGTATGTTTTGTCATTTAGTCGACTCCATATACCAAAGTCACCAGCTTGTAGTCGGAGGTCCTATTCAACAATACTTTGTATCTAGGTACGCGGATTCAATGGAGACAGGGTTGTTCCTTCATGGGGAGCTCTTAATTGGAGAGCATCTGGTTGCTCTATCCACAATTCTTCCTCTATAGGGTATGACTCTTCTTCCACACCTTCTTCATGTCGGTCATGACCCAACTTTGGTAGATTCCCTTCCTGGTCGGTCACCCTAGGACTCCTTCGTCTATGCAGTGCTAAGGTTCTCTCTCTTCTTGCTTCCCTCCTTTGTTGTCTCTCTTCCCTCTCTATTTTCTGAATGTACGACATACCATTGTGTGATACTATTTTCTTGATTTCCCTTTTGGTCGACTTCTCATTACTGGTGAATGGTATCTACTTCTAGTCGACTAGAATCCACTCCACTTTATCTTGACATATGACCAAATACCCCCCCATAGCCTACCCGACGCTTTTAGAAATCCTGAATAGTTTGGTCTACTTGCTCAGGAAATATTCCCACTCCCTTTCTGCAATGAATTTCTCAAACTTCTTTTGATTTTCCACCCAGTTAGAGTTTGATGGCAGTTCATGAAGTGATGGACGAGGTTCGACAATATGTCCTACTCCCTTCTCGATCATAAATTTGAACAACAAGGTTAGTAAGGAGCACAGAAATTGCTTGGTGAGGTCTGTGTAAAATATTTCCTTGACAGTTTCCATTGAAGTTCTATCTTCTACTACTTCCTCCTCACATAAATCGTCGACGATTTTCTTGAACCACTCCGACAAGTTTGTTCTACCTCCTCGGATCAATTTTTCCAGCAACTGTTGGTCGTTAGTCCCTTTCGTCTTTTTCATCCAGGAGTTTCTTCAGAAGTTGGGGCATTGATTCTACAAACTTCTCATGTGTTTCTGTAAAGAATATTTCTTTTTCCTCTATGATTGTTAATCTATTCCTTTGTGCGTAATTGTACAAATAATTTGCAACTTTACGTTCCCACGAGTCCTTAATCTCCTGCTCTGAGATCATCTATTTGCATACATTTCAGACATGTACTACCGGCAACGGAACCAATGTTGCAATCTCATAGATCACATAAGGTTACCAATAATACATACTAAAACATACATATATAACAGAGACACAAGATAAGAACAAGTAAGTGAATTAATAGATTATATTACATGAATGATTCCATACAACACAGAGAACTGAACTGAGTTCTCATCTAGCTCAACAGCTTAATATATATGATTACAAAACAGTTACAAAATAACTACATGTTGGTTAGGTGAACCGACACGACCTTAGGTGGCCAACCTAATCTCTAGCTTAGTGAGCCGACCGACTTAGTTGGCAGGTCAACTTAGTCAGTTGATCGACTAAGTCGGCTATCATTCAAGTCGACTTATCGACTTGCTCCTCCTACACGCACCATCAAGAAGAGAGGCATGCACAAAGTGTGAGAGGTATGGCATATGTATCTCAGAATCCATGATGGAAGACATAAAGAACACTGAATGTGTGATTGAATCATCAATAGAAATAGCAGATCCATTAGTCACTTCTTTTTCATCAACAACATCATAAGAAGATGAATCAAGATCTTCTACTTCAATAGACACAGAAAAAGATGGCTCTTCAATATTTGCTTCTTGATTGAAAGAGGAAGCATTCGAATCAAAGAGAGTAGTAGAAACAGGAACTATATGAGAAACTTATTCTTCATGATCAATTTCATCATAGACTGCAGAGGCTGAGACATCTTGAGAGAGATAATTCATTGAGAAGCTAGAGGCACTCTCCACATAGCTAGAAGGATCCTCATTTTTCTTTCCCAAAACTCTATCCAATGTTGTCCAGAGCTCCTTTGGGTAATCAATAGAATCAATATGGCAGCGCATGCTTGGAGAGATAGCTAGACAAATAGCTCCAATTGCTCTATCATAGTCATTCAACCAGTCACTTGGCTCTTCATAAGACTCTTCACCAGCTCCAATAGATATCTCATAGAGACATTGTCTCTTTAGATATGAAATCATCTTCAGTTTCCACTCTGAATAGCTTGTGAATGGAGAAATAATAGGAACTGATACTCTTGAATCCATTCGAAGAACCTGCAAATATGAAAATGGAGGAGTAATTACTGAACTCTCAAAGATCTGATATCATGTAGAGCTTTGATATCTTCAACTTTGATACCATGTATAATGTGAAATTTGAGAACCTTAGCTCTGATACCATGTAGAAATTCTAAAGCCTTGATGGCATAAGGAATTTCATAAACTGGCTAAGGATCTAGGCACACAATTAACCTCACATAGAATTGTAGAGAATTAGCATAAGGAGAGAAGAAGAATAATTAATGAACACACATTAATGAATGATCAATAAATGATAATTTATATTATTATATAGTTAATACATCCTTATAAAGGAAAAATAAGTTGCATGAAGACAACTCAAGATAGCACATAAAGCAGGCTTACTAATTATGATAAACCCCATAGTTGACTAAAGCACTTTCCCAATCTACCAAGCACCTCATGAATTAGCAATAGAATGTGTGAGTGATGATGAGTGAAGGAAAGACTTGCTAATCCTAGAATATGTAGACAAAATAATGGAGGATGGGTTGGCAACAAAAGTTGCCAGTTTCTTAGTTGACTAGATTTACCATATCCATAGAAAAGCAGGATAAAGCAGAAAAAGTAGAATAAATTAGAATCTACTGTAAAGCGTAGTTACCAATTATGGATGGTCATAAAGTGGTCAATATCAACCTAGAATCAGAAATAGATCATTCCTAGGATATATATGGAAAGTGTTGACTCTAAGGTGCAAGTGGATGGCAACTATCTAAGCTAGTGGGTAGCAAATTAATCAAATAATAATTAATTATTTTATGAGTTGGTTTATTATATTCCAACATTTGGAATCCAATTGTGAGCAAAAATCCCAAAAATCAAATTGGCATCAAACCCCCCTAGGTCGGCCAATCTCGTCCCAAATATCTCCAAATGGCCACGGATTGCTGAAGTGGCATGGATGATGTGTGTTGGGTCAATGATTACACCTTGGATAGTGTGGGTGTGGAAAACTAGATGGTTTAGATTCTCAATGAAACATTAATTGCACCAAATCAAGCCAAATTTGGGCAAAATCCCACTCTAGCGCCCCAAGTCAACTTGCATGTCCACATTCAATGAATGGGAGCCCACCAACAATGATGGGTGTGCATATGTGGCTGGATGACTAGGTTGGAGTACCCATGTGGGTCATAGAACCTCAACTTGACATGGCTTATGTCCACCTAAGCACCGCTAGTCCACCTCATAGTATATTAATGATTACAAAAACAATAAAATTGACTAATTAGTGTAACTAAAGTACTAATGATGGATTACTATTCTAACAATTTGGCCAAATGTTTTGTTGATTACCTTTATTGTTTTCCTCTTCTTCAACTTCCATCTACAAACATAACAATAAAGTGTAATGAGGCTATCTACATTGGTGGGAATAATGAAATTTTAAATAGTTAGTATACATGAATGTATTGGAAAGAAACGTATCATAGAAATAATTGAGCCCTGAATGATATACATTCTTTCAAAACCATGTCTCATGCCTTCTCCCAACAACTCTTCTATTGGCTCCGCTCCATTATTTGTTTCTTGAAAGTTTTTTACCCTATAAGAAATCATAGATTTAATATAAAGTATTTTTGTTGTTCTATCACTTATAAAATGAGATAAGTAAAATAACATAGATACTTACAAATCACACAATTAAATTTTGATACACCAAAATATGTTCACAACCCATGCTTAAACAAATGTTAATCAATTCTTTTGATGGCTCTTCTTTGTATGCCAACACGTATTTGAATACATCCAAGGATGACTAGTGTAAAAATAAAATAAAATATAAAGATCACAACCATTATGAAATTGTAAGTTGTTATAAGAAAATCACAATAACTCACAAACTTTGCTATCAACCCTTTTTTTCCTTGTTGTCTTGTCTTATGTGCTAAATGGGTTCCATTTCGTTTTATTTTTTGCAACAAAGCAATTGAAAATTAATATTTAATGCTAAATTAATTCATTAGATGTACATATTAGAAAAAATCAATGATTTTATACATTTGAAGCATGTTGTTGTTTAGATGGCTCCTCCTACGATGCAATTATTTACATTTCCTTGACCATCTCCTTTTACACTTTTTTGGACATCCCCACTGGCATATTTCGGATATCACCTTGTTCATCCTTTAGGATTTTCATAATCTTCTTGAAAATCTAAAATGAAATTAATTTTTTATTAATTCTTGCACATGATCTAGGAACTAGGAATCAAAATCATCAAGGAATTATTAACAAATTACTCATGAATTGGCAATAATCGGAACCAGAAATGGT
>LPNX010970574.1:4007-20595 GCA_001517045.1 Pseudotsuga menziesii
GTTCAGTTTCACTCCAACTCAACCAATGCACATTTTGGATGTTCCTTGTGTTGCCTATGAAGCTTGGAACAACTATATTCTACTAGTACTTTCTTTGGGTCAGTTTGGCAAGCCTTTCATCATCCCACCCAAATTAATTTGTATTTAGGAGGGTTGGATGTTTATGCTTGGATGTTTGAATATTGCTTTTATGCTTGGAGAAAGTAGTTCAAGGAGTTGAGTCGGGTGTAACCAAGACCGGGTTGGATAATATTTAACTTAAACCACATAAAACACAAATGTGACCACAATTTTTTATTTTTATTTATGTGCTTTAATATGTATACATGTTTTTCTGAAACGTAACGTGTTTATACATGTGTTTCTAATAGGAAACAATCATTTGTATGAAAAAAATTAGTTTTTAGAAGGGTTTATCATTCTTTTGTGTGTGGAAGAGGGGTGCAAGGAGTTTTAAGCATTAATCATTCTAAACATGATATATGTATGAGGTCAGAAGAGAAGATGATGGCTACAATGCATTATAAAATGGACTAGAAACTTGATGAGTGTACTAGGATAGAGTGCACCAAAACTATATTAGAAAAGGAAAATCAAACAAAAACAAAGTATTAGAAACTCTCTTCCCAATATATGCATATCGATGCTGAGGTGTAAATAAGAAAGGACTCAGAATCAACTATACTACATATCCATTATATATAGAAATAATGAATCATGTCCTTGAAAAAGATACATAGTGGATTGAATGTCAAAAATAGATCATAGCCACAAACATATACACTATGGATCTATTTCGTAGTATATAATACGATAAAAAATAGAACTTGAAGTGGGTGTAAAATGATTCTCCATGTAGTACAAATGTTATATGACATATGGTATAGTCTTGCAAAACTCAAGTAATTGAAATGGTGAAAGAGTTACTAGAGACCAAGGTCTTCAACCAAAACAATTGATATGTATGTGTTTTTACCATGTGAATAAATAAGTTGAAAAAAACATGGTGAACACCGATTTATTACCACTCGTTGATCTATATTCTTATCAAATGCAAGAAAACACATTGATTATTATTATGTGAATCAAGGTGCTAGTACATTATAGCAAGTTTAATTAAGGGAGTTGTCACCAAACACTTGTACAATTTATCAATTAGGGGACATTGATGATTTTGCACTTTCAATAGAGAGGGATATTTACATGGATGAATACATTGCCTAACGTAGTAAAAGGTATCTAAATATATTTCCCATAAAAAAATAGTTGACATTGTTGGGAAGATATTTGTTGGAAGGGAGGCATTATCCCCCATCAACCAACATTAAGAAGTATCATGGACTTATTTGTTCTATAAATCAATTGGAAAATTATCTATAGGGATATACAAGAAAGTATTATTCTCTCATGCACTAGGTGTTAATAACACACAAAATAGGCCCTTTGAGCAACAATTGATTATGAAATTCATTGACAAAGGAGAGGACCTCCACAAATGATGAAAATGTAATCATTTTCTAAATGTTGCATATCGCACTTGCGATATATCGCATATGCGTTTTGGTAATTTACATATCGCATATGCGATATATCGCATATGCGTTTTGTAATTTTACATATCGCATATGCGATATATCGCATATGCGATATTTAACATTACAAAACGTGAATGCGATATATCGGATATGTGATATAGATTTCCACGAACCTTAGCCTTGTGTTTGGGCTCAGGTTATTCTGAACGTACCATCAATAATGCATATGCGTTATTGATTTACACTTCGGAAGTGCGTTTCTGATTTCCTAAGTGGCACCAAAAAGTGGAACAACTTCGTGCGAGCGCCCACCCACTACTTGAATAAAAAAACTTCCAAACCTTGACCAAAAGATCATATTAAGGATGGAAATTCCTTCAACCATGTTGCACCTTCATCAAAGTAAATCATCAAGAAGGGATCCTTTTCAATGGTCCCCTTACTGTTTCAATGTTTTTCCATGTTTAATAAGCATTCTTAGCATGAATTGACCCTTAATAAAACCCATTCGTCCATGCTGAACAATCCTTTCAATGGTTAAATGTTGTTGGATAGGAATTTAGCTCTAGGACATTATATGATATATCAAGCAATCTAATTGGGGGATAACCTATTATAGTGTTTCTATTTTGTTCCTTTTAGGAGTAAGGTTGATCAACCCCATATCCACTTTGTGACCCATATGGTCCATTTCTAATTTTGCATACATATGATTAGAAGATCATCACCAATTATTCCCAAAGAATTATAATAAGTCACAAGGATGCACATCTAAGTTGGAGAGATTTTCCCTCAACCATATCATGTAAAGCGTAAAGATTCCCAATTTTATCCAAAGTTCAAGGAAGAAATTACTTCTCAAATATGGGAATTTCAATAGGCACAACCTACCTAATGAGTATTATTTCCTCATTTCAAGTGACATCACAATCCCCTCAAACAAAGATTCTTTGGAATTTCATTGGAAAACGTTTTACTTATTCTATGCCCATATGTTTCAACTCCACAATATTTGGGAACCATGATTTTTAAGTTTTCATAATCTTTCTTTCCTATTAAGTACTCCAAATAGATTTAAGTGACATCATTGCCTATTTGCCATGGTTAGCAATTTGGCTACTCATTAATTCTGAAACCACCTTATTGCTATCTTGGGTTAGTTTTGTGGAGCGTTAAAGGTGGTTATTGGATATTGTACTATAGATATATTTCATTTCTAAATACATATTGATTTGTCTATCTTCGACTACTTCTTCCTTTGTGTGTAGTGGTATAATTCTAGTTTTTTGGTAAAACAATGGAAGCTTAGATGAAATTAGTGGTTTTTCAATTTGAGAGTTACAAAACAGAGTACTTTTAAGATCATGGAGTTATAGGAAATACTTTTTTTTAAAATTTGGAAAACTATTATGGTTAAACTATAGGGAGTATTGTGATTGAAATTTGAGAAATATATGAAATATTTTGGAAATTGATATATAAGTCTATATAATGGAATTTTGTATTCAAAATGATTATTTGTAATGGAGTTATAATTTTTTGTACTTTATAACATTTATAACATTAATTTAAGAGGTTATAAGGGATTATAATATTTTTTTATTGGTCGGAGTGAATTAAAATATTAAAGGTCTCCATTTTCTAGGTTCTTAGTGATCCATGATTGGAAGGGGGTTATAGAGTTACCTCATGATATAAAAGGCATTGTAATTTTAGATTTTATTTAAACCATAATTCATAGAGATTTAATCTCTGAACATTACAAAATTGTAGGGAGTTGTAAGGTGGGTTGGAAGTCACAATGGGTTTATTTTGTGCAAGTTATTATATTGAGAGTAATTTCTAATTTTAATTATAATAATGTTTTCAAGTTTGGAGATTGGGACTTTAAAGTTCTTTGAACATTATGAGAAGATACTTCAAAAAATACATTTTTTATATTGTGTCCTAAATCCACCAAAAATTTAATAAGGGGGTCGTAGAATCTTTGTCTTTGTGCCTCGTCTATTGGTTCATGGTGGAATTTGACCTTGTGGATATTGGTGCATGGTGGTATTTTTATTTTCTAGAGAGAAACTCTCTGACGTATAATGAATCAAGCACATGCACACTATTCTATAAAAACAAAAATACAAGAATAAAAGAAATAATATTATCAATCTAAGAAGGCAAGAAAAGGAAAGCCATGATTTGAACCTCATAGAAAATTTGGTCACAAATTTGACGCATATTTCATAATACGATCGTCTCCAAAATTTCTTTCGTAAAGTCTTTGAATTTTTTTATGGCTTGTAATTAGAGTCATTGGATCTGGCCCGACAATGAATCGTGGGATCAAAGGTATTTATTTGTGACACATTGTTTTGGATATGTAAATCAATTATTTAAATCAGGATGTGAGTGAACATCAAAGATTTGTTCAATATTATGCATACTTTAATCAACATTGCACGTGGAACAAAAATTGAAATAAGCAAACATTCACTCAATGATGTGACCAATATTGTCTATAAGTTATGCATAAAAATATTGATATTCTCAAAACTCATAATAACTTGATAAATAATGAATTGCATTTTTTCGAGAAGATTCTAAAACCATACTTCTTCAACGTAATCCATTAGTTCGATTAACATTTTCAGAAAGTGAACAAGAGGATATTGAGGACCATCTAGCTATAAATTAATCATACAAATTTGATGAAGGCATTATGGAAATAAATAATGAATAGGATGAAAACACTAAGCTGATAGAAAATAAAAGGGATAAATAGACTAAGGCAGCTAAGGATAAATTTGAAAATGAAGGTAATTCTATAATACTTTAGGAAGAGTTTCAATTCAAGAGGAACAAATTTCGCCTAAGATATGACAAGACTGAGTTTGACTTTGTTCACATTCCTAATTAGTCCAAACTTGTGAAATTTGTGAGTATTGGATTTCTTGATGATGATTTACAAAGGCATATTATTGATAACAAGTTAGATGAAAGTACCTAAACTTGATGATCAAGATGAGTAACATGAAGAAAAGGATGATGGAAATGAAATTGATGATGATAATTTGGATGGTGTACCTAAATAGTGCCAACATTGTCACCAAGTTGGACATCGTGAATTACAATGTGTTGATATTTAGCCATTGAATACATGTGGGAAAACAAACCACCTTTCACAAAGGTGTTGGAAGCAACCAAATATTAATATAAAAAAAAATAAAAAAAGTAAATTTTGGATGGTTAAGTATGTGGCATCATACTTTGGAAGCCATGTTATTATAAAGGACTTATCGATGGATTTATACATAGTTACATTGATGCTTGATCAACTAGGTTTCTTTTGTAGATGGACATGAATCTTTTGACTTAGGATTTGATTATTCAAGGCATGAACGAGGCCCAATTTATCTATTATTTTCAGTTGGAAATCGAGTCTATATATTCCACTTGAAGATAGTATGTATTAGCACTCAACATTTCTACCTAAACTTTCTATGTTCTTAATCCAAAAAAATTAGGAATTTTTGTTAGAGGGCACTCTTATTCATTCATCTTGGCTAGAGTTTGCATTCTACAATGAAAATTAGAAATGTTGAATATAAAGGTGATGTATAATGACATTCTCACTCTTCAACATACTACAAAATGAGCTACAATTCTGTAGAAAAAGGTTATTGTGGTAATAATTCAATGCTAAAGAATCAAACTCAATTATACAACAAAGGTTCAATTCTATTAGTATGGAAGCACTGCAGAATCCCATTAATTTAATGGATGAGTGTCTCTTATCACAATCAATGACCTAGTTAATTAGGAATGTGAAATGATTCATATACAGTTCATCGAACGATTTATATTTCTTTTCTGAAAAAAGGAAAAAAGTTATTTCAAAAATGCAATTTAATCTCCACATCCATTTTATGTTTTGAAACACCTTATCAAGATTTCATTCTTCAGCTACCATATTGTATACTCAATTATGGCACCCCATAAAGGCAGAAATCCAGTGCATTATTAGCCTCATGGCATGATACTCGATGTTTATCCTTTTAATACCCCTAGTTTTTCCTTGTATGAATTTGAACAAAATTATGTAAATGATATAAATATGTTACTATGGCTTCCTAGTGCGAAGCTAAATGGCAAGGCTCGGCTAGTGAATGGATATGCATGTATGATGTAAATATTTTATTTGGAATTTGTGTTTTCTTATCATGCAAATTGGAATTGGACGCAAATATTATGTGCATAAATAATAAAAGGGTCCAAGAATGGATTTGTAAATTGCACCAAAGAGGCTATGATTCCACCAAAGGGGAAGAGGAAAGAGGAGCCATGGGAGAACAAATCCTTGCTTCCATGTGTCAACACTAGAAATCACCCAAATTTATGTCATGTGCCTTGAATAAGCCAATTATCTCATTTTTTGACTATTTTACAATCATTGAATGGATGTGTTGGGTTGGTGGAAAAAGTCATCTCATGTTGTTACTGAAGTATGGGACTGACTACGCTTTTGGGAATTTTTTTTCAGTTGTCAGAAGTCAGTTTGTAGCTTCCAAGAGTCCTTCCTTGTAGCTTCCAGGAGTCCTTCCTTCTACTGTCACAAGTTATGCTAATTGTCTTGTCACCATGATTTTCTCATACCTATTGGAGTCAATCCTCACTACACTACTCAAAGCTCTGTATTGTTGTTCATGACTTGCATAAACCCAAAAAATTGAACTTAGGGACATAGATACAAATTTGGAAGGGAAAATCGATGGTTGTAGGTGAGCCAAGAGGTTGGGCGAGTTAGGGATCCTTTCCCATTGTTTTCTCCTCCTAGTGGATGCTTAAGAATCCATGAATTGAGGCTATAGGTGGTTCTTTAGCAGCCTTAGTAGGTTAGTATTCTTCTATGCACAAATAAGGAAAACTCAACAAGATGGATATCCAAAGGGAACTGTTGATCAGTGAAGGGGATTCATGATCCAAGTAGGGTGTTGTGTGGGGAAGGTATTATGGAAGCCAAGGTACGAGAGTTGAGTGAGAGCCATGTAGAGATCTGAATGAGATTTTGGCTACGCATAGAGAATATATCATGTTTTGGGAAAAGAGAGAGAATCCTGTAGGTGTTTTCTTCATCCCGGTGGCCTCATAGCCGAGCTTGTGGGTGGCCTTTGAATGTTAAAGAATGTAGGTTAGCAGAGTTCCTATGGTTGGTGGAAAATCACTCTTACACAACTAGTTTCTTGGATCTGGATTGTTTAAATATAATTATTCTTATTTATTTGAATGTGAAATGATTTTAAATTATATAAATAATGTTTATGCTTGCATATGCATGTTCATCGTGTGTGGGACGATTTATTTTCCACTATGTATGGTTACTTATTTTCTGGACGCGTATTTTATCTGTATGAATTTGTAATATGGGGATTGGGTTGAAATTGGAGGCCTTGAATCTATGTAATGTTCCCTCTCGATAGTTAGATTGGTTAAGGGGGATGTTACAATCATGAATGCAACCAAAAAAATTAGGATCTTTGTTGTTATAAGTTCTTTCAATGTCTTCAAGGATATAAGTTCCAAATATTTGATTGTTACCAGGCCATGCTTAGTGGATTAATTATCAGAGTATCTTAGGAATCAATAGCTCAAATTTCTCGTTTGTCTATAGAAGGTGAGAGGTGGTTTATACAGAAGCAGTAAAAGACACGTTGATTATTCTCGTCGTTTTCTGGTTCTTATATTTTGGAATTAAATTCCAACTAAACCATAAGGAATCTTCCAAAAATGTTAAAAAACCCTTTGGGAGTGTGGTGATTTATCTTAATTGAGGGAAATTTTAAAAATTTTGCAATGTTCTAGGAGAAATTAGGGTCCATACAAGACGAGATTTAGAAAAAAAATATTGCGATCATTTTTTAAACACCAAGTCATAATCTAAATGTCTCGAGATCATGGATTTCAAAGAATTTTACTTGAACTATCCTTAATTTCCTCCAAGAAATCATTGATGATTTCTATCATTAGTTTATTATCAAAAGTTTATTCCACAAATCTTGTAAGATCTTGAGTCTTTTAATTTTTATAAATTGGATAATTTGAATGTAGAAGGGAGTGGAATCTCTTCCTCTTAGAGAGACGTAGGGGGTCATAAGGAGCAATATTCCTATGTGTATATCTTCTCTAGAATCCAATGCAACAATGAATTTTCATGTTCAGTAGTCATTTGCACATTGGTTAGATTGTGTATTTCTTCTCCTATGTTCGTATTTATTTTATTTAAATGCAAAAATTTATTGTAGTGCATTAATGATCCTTCATAATTCAAATCTAATAACATTTATGATTCCATTTCTATTGCCTAAGTTTGCAAGTTTCTTTAAGTGCAAGATTTATATCTTCTAAAAAATGTTTAAAGATCAAAATATCTTCTTGTGAATGTTAAGCTAACTTTACTTTGCATTCAAATTCCTTCTTCTTTTCTTTGTTTTATATTTGGTTTGATCTCTGAGTAAGATGCCAAGGAATTGTGAGACTTTTCCTTTTTTGCTAGATACCATTGATATTGAAATATAATATATTTTACTACCTTGTGGCATTGACCTACCTTTCAAAACTAAACAACTCTCACACTAATGTTATCCCAAGCTAAAGGTGTGCTAAAGTTTCCCTTCAAGTAGTCAAATGACAACTTTTAGTGCTAACATCTTTTGGCATCATGTCTAGGGATGAAATTGAAGATTTCCCCTGGGAGAATGACCATGATTAGATATGAATTTGATGGTTATATTCATACACAAATTTGACTGGAGATATTTCACCTAGAGGCTCCATGGCCAAAGAATCCACTAGAAAATTCACTAGTTCATAATGTCAATGTCATCTGATTCTCGAATGAATGCTATAGTAGCTGCAAGGTTTTCTCTTATAAATTTTTTTGTTGTCCATGTTTTTCCAAATGATGTTTTTATTATGGATGAATGGGAAATTTTCATTCCAATATTCAGAGATGATAAAGACCACAACCCTACAGAGAATTTTTTATGTTTCATGAACTTATGTATCAGTTTCGTATTCTCCATGAAGATGTGTTAATGAAGAATTCCTTATGTATTCCCTTGACATAAATTCCTAACAATGGTACATATCTATACCTTTTTCTATAATTTTATCGTTGAAATAATTTCATTACATTTTCATAATCACTGTAAACAAAATTTTCCAACTGAGCTTTTATTTGAAAATTGTTGTGAAGAATTTCATTCAGGATTTCAGCATAGAGAAGAGTGTTCTTATAACAACGAGGAAGATGAATTTACTAGTGAAGAACTTATCCAAGCTATTAATGTTGATATATGTAAAAATTATTCGGAAAATGATTTTAGTTATTCACATGATCAAGGCCATATTGATCTAGCTTCTTTTGAGAAGTTAGTGTTTATTAAAGACCACATATAATCAGCAATTGAAGAAGTAGAGATGGTACATCCTCATGTTGCTACTTTGAATTATTTTAAAGAATTTTGTGTCTAGATGACACCACCAAACTAATTGTGAATTAGTTTCCCCAAATTATAATGAAGTTCATGTTATTGAAGAATCATTTCAAGAAAATTCGCAACTTGTTTTTAATTATGATCATCATTCTTGACAAGAAACAAAGGTTTTTACGATCCACCTATCTATGATGAGTATAATGATCTTGATGATGATGATAAATTAATCGGGAATCTAGAGGCATTTTCTTTTACTGAAGATTTTTATTAGCATGTCAAGAAAACAATCATATCATTGTTAATGACAGTTAAGCCATATATGATGAGTATGAAAAATATTTAAAGGAGCATATTTCTATTCCAACATGCACAGAAATTTGCAGAAACCAACATGTTTATAATAGTTATGCATATTATTCATTAGAATATGATGAGGTATCATATTAGTTCACAAATATTTCTTTCCCCTCAACAGTTGAACACGAGTTTCAAGAAATCGGTGAATTCACATTTGGCATTCTTGAAATAGAATCTAAATAGATAGTTCAACAGAATGAAGGTTTTATTAAGCATGATCTGTCTCCTCTTGGTATTGATGAAATTGTGTTGCATATTCTTCATTCTTATGATGATATTGTTATTTTGGATGCTACTAAAAAAATTATACCCAAGAAATTAATGAACAGTTTTAAGGATTAGTTGTTCCCCTATTTGTAACAAAATATATGATGTTTATAAGTTGTTCAAAGGAGCATAACATGATCAAACTATTTCTAATGGATTGAAAATTGCATAGAAATTATTATTATTTTATTTTTAAACTTAGTTGGAGTTTTTTCATGATCTTCAAGAGCCAATGTAAATTTACATGGAGTCAATTTTTCTAAAGGTTCTAAATATGGTAGGTTTTGATATGCCACTCACTTGCAGTAATGAGTATATATTTTCCATGAAATTTATATTGTTGATGTTCTATTCTTTTTGCTTTAGTTTATTTTTGACATGGTTTACAAAGTTCTTTTGAAAAGATGCATTTGTGGTTAGGTTTTTTGAATTGTTTTTAATGGTTTTATTTTTAATATCTATACAAGATCTCCCTCATAATTGGTTGTAGAGCCCGCAATGAAAATGCATAGGCCTTAGTCAACCCCAAATCTCAAAATGGTTAGTATATGAAAAGGCATAGGCCATAGTCCACCCCAAATCTGAAATATTCAGCACACCGACATAGTTTGTGGTTGGATCACATCCATAGGGATCAAATGGTTGAGAGATAGTTATGGAATTGAAACAATTTTTGTATCCCTCGTATTATTCTAGTTAAACGGTTCAAGTGTGAGTTATCCATGCCTAGCTACATGTTATCACGGACATTGTTCTTGTTATCCATTTATCAAGTATCAGTTATTATATTCTTTTTATTTTTTATCTCACATTCTTCTAGTTTTCTGCCATGAATTGTTGGTTATCCATTCATCAACTATGAGTTATCCCTACATTGCTACCAGTTATCCATTCATTAGTTAGCTGCTAGTTATTTTTTTATATTCTTTTTTTATTACTGGTTTATTTTGAATTTTGAACTAATATGAATAATTTATAATTAAAACATAAATAATCAGCAATTGTAATATTGAACTTTACAGTAAAGGAAATAAATCTTACTTATATAACAGAGGAATTATATTAAAATCAACTTCTTTAATTCCTTTGTTAAGTGCTTCCTCTAAAATTTGCAAAGACGTTGCGTCTCTCCAGTCACTGAGTTCACGCATGTTGAGGCTTATCATGTATGCAGAACATTGGTGAACTTGCTGCTGGATTTCATCAGGAAATAGCCTCAGACGACAATTGTGAAGACAAAGCAGTCAAGTTGCAATTGATACCAGAAGGTGAAGTTTATGAAAATTTAATTCTATAGAGTGGATTCACCTAAGTATTTAAAAAAATTAATGGAGATTAGTAGATATTGGTTAGTAAAATTTAAAATTTGTTTTTATTTTTTAACCATAAAACTCTAACTTTAAATCTTAAAGCTACTCTAGATGAAGTCTGAAGATCAATTGCCCGACTAAAGGTAGGAGTCCATCATTTGTGTTGATGCCCATAAGAGTTTTTCGATAGTACTGAGTTCTTGAATATCCTCATTCGACAGAGAAATTGTGATCTTGTCAGGATCATTTATGCATTTCAATTTAAGGTTATTACAGAAGATATTAAGTTTTATTGCACGAGAAGAAATAGTAGGGTTCTAAGTGCTAACTGTCGTTTACCTTAATTGGAAATATAGAACATCATCTTTTTTGCCTGGAATATCTGACAGAAAACGTTGAAACTTTTTCATTACCTGATTGCTTGCCACCGTGAATGGACTAGATGGTCTTCCGATGCTAACATCTCCACCACTGCCCAGATGACAGAAGATCATTTTATTATAGAATCCTGTATAAATGCTTTTCCTGAGTAGAAAACAAATTTTCATCATCTTCTGCTGGATACTGCTCACTATCACTCTATCCATCTTCGTTATCTTGATTAATTTCATCTGGACAATACTCATTATCCTTCTGTATGCTTTTTCATTATGTTCTTCTTCTTGTTCATATGTATTTTCTTCCAGTTGATCATTGCAATAAGCAGTGTCTGCATTTTTATTCTGTCATTTCTCTCGATTTTCGTAAGATTCATCAATCTATATCTCTTCATATCTACGTTTATTCTTTCTAACTTCTTGAGATTAATCAACCTCCACAAACACATTTTGACTTTCAGAAACAGATTTATTCCCATCATTGCTTTGACTGTCAGAAGCAGATTTATTGCCATAATTACTTTGATCTGAATCAGAGGACAACGAATAAGGGATATAATGATCAACATGAAACAAGGGCATAGAATTCTTACGAAATTCATCCAAAATCCATGGTAATTCCTCTGAATTCCCTTGACTCGATTCATCAGACTCCGCCATGACAACATCGACTAATTCTTTTCCTATTTCTACTCTGTAATATATATTTAAACAAAGTTTCTCTAATTATTCTTGAAAACGGTCTACAGAATAAGAGGTGATTGTTGGTGAGGAGCTCCTAATCATGTAGCTAGAGATAAATACTGTTAAGGTGATAAATTTACCTGTTAGCAGATTCCCTCTTCGGTGGTTTTCTTGCCACAAATTTTTCTTTCCTTTTAGCTGGTTTTCTTATCTTTGCAGTAGATTTTTATTTTTATATATTTTTTGTTTCTTATATATATTATCTTTCAAACGAAAATACATGGTCGACATATTATTCATTTGTTACAAACGTTACAAGATCTCCCTCATACTCGGCACTATTATTCTTGGCCGCAATATTATTTTTGGCCCACTTAATATCGACAAATGTTACAACATAACGTTACAAGATAGAACGCCTCTCTGCACAATACCTTGTATACAAGTGGTATGTTTTCTTATTTGAATAGTTGTTCCATGTGCAATGTCGATTAAAATGTGTGAAATACTGAACAAGTCTTTAATGTTCATTGTCATCTTGATCGAAAAAATTGATTTTAGTATCCAAAACAATGTGTCACAAATAGATACCTTGAATCCCACTATTTAATGTCAGGACAGATCATCTGACTCTAATTATAAGACACAAAGGACATTCAAAGACTTCACCAAAGAAATATTGTAGATGACCTTATAATGTAAGATGCATCAAATTTGTGACCAAAATTTTCATGAAGTTCAAATAGTTGTTTTCCTTTGCTTGTCTTCTAGATTGACTGTATTCTTTCTTTTATTCGTGTACTTGTCCTCTTTATGGAATCATGTTCACATGCTCGATTCATTATGTGCAAGAGAGTTTGTTTCCAAAAAAAAGTAATACCATGCACAAATAACCATAAGGCCAAGTTCCACTATGCACCAATAGACGAAGCACACACACAAATACTGTACAACCCCCTTATTCAATTTCTAGAATGTTTAAGATACAATATAAAAAAATGTATTTTTATTAAGTATTCGCTTATAACATTCTAAGCACTTTAAACTCCCAAATTCAAAATTGTAGAAATGTTTGACTTTAGTTACAAATTACACTCAATATACTAATCTTGCAGAGCCTAAACTTCTTGTAACTTCCAAAACACCTTATAACTCATACAATTTTGCAATAAAAGTATTATATTCTTTAAATTTTTATTTCAATAACATCTAAAATTACAATGTCTTTTATATCAAAATATTATTTCAATAACCCCCTTTGGAAATATTAAGAATCTAAAATATGGAGACCTTCATTATTTTAATTCACGGTGACCAATAAACACTTTGTTATAATTCTTTGTGAAGTTTTAAATTAATGCAATAATTGTTATAAATACAAAAAATTATAACTCCATTACAAATTTGAAATACAAAACCTTCCATTATAGACTTAAAAAATCAATTTCAAAATATTTCATATATTCTTGAAATTTCAATCACAATACCTCGTGCTATAGTTTAACAATTATATAGTTTAAAATTTCAAATCACAATACTCACTATTATCCATAATACATTTTCAAATTTAAACAAAGTATTTTGTATAACTCAAATATTAGAAGTACTTTGTGCTATAATTCTCAAATTAAAAATGCAATACTCACTGTAATTTTGCCATAATACAGTTTCAAATTCAAACATAGTATTTTGTATAACTCCAAGATATTAAAAGTACTTTATTCTATAATTCTCAAATTGAAAATGCAATTTTTTTACCGAGCTCCCTCGATGCACCTTTAATAACCACTCATCAACTTAAGATTAATCCCACCACTCAAGTATAACCAATGCTTGATATGCAATTTCCTAGCAAGTATAAATAGTAAAATGTGAGTTTTAAGATTGCAAGGTTTCCAATGTCTTTAATATTAGGTTTCTATTGAGTTTTCTATTCTCTTTCAAGCCCCCTTCACTAGAAAAAGCTCATTCTTGGGGACAGTGAAGAAATGCTATCAAAACCTCATTTTCAGCAAAGAAAACATGTAGACTTCACATCTTGGGTCAACAACCTATAATTCTTGAGGTATTGTTTATTGTATAGATATTAAATATAAAACGATTAAAAACAATTCCAATAACCTAACCACAAATGCATCTTTTCAAAAAAACTTTGTAAACCATGTCAACAATAAGCTAAAGCAATAAAACATTCTAAAACTAAAACAATAAAACATTTTAACAACTTATTAGGAACAATATAAAACAAAATAAAACTATAATACAGTTTATTGCAATAATGATTAAAAAGCATCATAAAAATCCAATACATATTTTATTTTCTAAAAAAAATCCATCTTTAAGAAAAACAACATATTTTTATAATATTTTTAAAATATCTGACCATTACCACATTACCACAAAATATATAATAGGTGGAAATAACCTCAAATACAAACACGTACCTTTATACCATTATCATGCATTTTTTAAATTAAAAATCTCAATTCTGCTATTTCTCACCAAAAAAGCTTATACTCCGTTTTTTTCTTAAAAGCTTAAATTCCGCCTTTAACGCGCCTATCGTATCCGTTAGAACTGACAAAAGCTTCGGCGCGCTTACTGTATCCCTTCAAAGAAATATAGATGGGACGCTTCCCATCTGTATATGCGTGTGGTGTGTGATTCTGTCTGTAAGAAGTTGGAGTTGGAATGACCTCTATAACGCTATGCTCTGCTGGATTGACCGTTGCGTGGGCAAATGGCCTCTGCTCTCTGGATCTGACCTGCGCTGCTCTGCTCTGGAACGACCTCTGCATAACAGCCTCGCAGTTATAGCTCTAATTGAGCAGCTCGAACAGCCTTTTTCCTGATGGAGATCAGGGCTCTTTGTTAATAATCGCAGGTATAGCTCTAATTGGCATATTTGTATTCAGTTAGAAATCTTAAGCATTTTGTATGTGACTGCCCAAGTACTCTATGTCATACAACGACCCTTTATTGGATCTGCTATATTGTGGGATCTGACCTGCCCTGCCCTGCTCTGCCCTGAAACGACCTCTGGATTGACCTTTGCTTTAGACTGGTTAGGAAATGACCTCTGCTCTCTGCTCTGCTATATCATGGGATCTGCGCTGAAATGACCTCTGCGTAACGCTATTGAGCAGCTCGAACAACCTTGTCTGTGATGAAGATCAATGCTCTTTGTTAAGATCGCAGGTATAGCTCTAATTGGCTTATTTGTATTCATTTAGAAATCTTCAGCATTTTGTATGTAACTGCCAACTACTGACAACCCATTTTGTGCTAGAACGATCCTTAAATTACAATGATTCACAGAGATAAATGGTACAGCTGGGATGAAACTTTCTTTCAAGAGCTGTGCAAACCCTTTTATTGAAACAATTGGAAATCATTTTTTGAATAGCATTTGTACTTCTATTGCCCTAGGTACTGGAACTCGCTTCCCTCACTCAACTTGCTTCAAGCTCTGAAGGTACTACCTACCTTTTTTACTTGTAAAATCTTTTTTGTTTTAATTTTTGTTTAGATGAACAATATAACTGTTCGTTGTTTGAATATCGCTGTTTGGAAAACAATACTGTTTGTTGATTGAAGATGGCTGTTTGGAAAACAATAGTGCCATAGTTTTTTTTGTCAATATCTAAATTTTATGGGAAAAAAAATAATAATGCTGTAGCTACAGAAGAGTTGTGTGAACTTTAGAAAACAATAATAGTGTTGCAGCCAAACATTGTTTCTTTGTTTTTGTTGGCTATTTTTTGCTTTAAATTTTATTTGGATTAGCATGTCGTGTATGGAAAATCATCCTGTAACATAAATGATTTTAACATGTAATTTGACTACTTTAAAATGCATGTAGTGATTATACGCAAATGCATATAGTGATTATAATAAGAAAATGCAGTGATTATAAGAGTTTATAGAAGATTAAATCCATATTTATATAACAACCATTCCATTTGTCTTTCCAAATTTATGCTTACATTATTGTGGTGTGTGTTGTAAGTTGAGAGGATGAACTAGAGAAAAATCCCTTGAATTCTAGTAAGTTATTAATTAGTTTCCATAAACTTTATCCCAAACCATATTGAAACAACTTTTTGGTTAACAAATAAATTTATGGAATTTGTGAAACCTCTTATAGAAGTAAATAAAATTTTAAAATATTAGGTAGAACCACATAATTATGTCTTTAAATGATTGCTATAAAAGAAGAATTTGTTATGAGGAAAAGACATAAATTACGTTTTTTAAATTTTATTAAACATGTATTTAGTTATAATGTGATATATGATTTTATTAAAAAGACAATTTCTATTTTTAGCTTTCATGTGATATTTTATTTTATCAACAAAACTATTCTTTAGTTTATGGAAAAAAATGGTCAATACAATAGTGATATAATATTTAAGATCAATATTTATTATGATTTCTGTAATAGCGGGGAGTGGTTATGGGTAATGGGAGTAGGAGGGGGGTAAAGAGAATAGAAGGGGGGGTTGGGAGTTGGGAGGAGAGAGAGAATAGGAAGGGGGTTGGGAGTTGTGGGGAGAGGAGGAAGGAGAGAGGGA